>PNEQ01100021.1:0-21580 GCA_003012365.1 Medauroidea extradentata | reverse complement strand
TGTACTGGCACACTGTTTATGCTATCTGTTCTGTTGTAGGAGGTACTATGGGTGAGGTGGTGTGCTGTGTCGTCGACCCTGTGGCAAGGAAGCGGTTGAAGAGACCGCCGGCGCCTTGGTGACCCGTGGGACGGAAGTTTGACTCTGTTGTAGCGTCTTCACGGGGATCCTTGGTGGTTTTGGGGCTCGTCGACAAAACCACTTACCAGGGGTCCGTCTTGGACAGCACTACCACGGTCAGATAAGATATTTTAATTATGACGCAAGACATTCTTAGAAGAAGAAAAAAATTGTTTGTTAGATAAAACGACTAAAAAAACCAACTGTACTGGAACATTTACTGGCTAGTAGAATTTTATTTATAACACAATTTTATTTTGTAATCGTCACTCCAGTTTTTTTTCATGCAAGTTTACAGTTCTTTTGATGATATAGATATTTGTGTCCTTAACGTAAATTTCAATCGAAGGTGCTGAATTTTGTATTTGTACAGCAGCCTGATACAAGATAATTTAATTTTTTTTAATGTTAAAATTTGTGATGTTTTGTGAGGACACAAAAGTCTCAAGGAGGGGATAATGCTACGTTTGATTTTTATGAGGCCCTAATTTTTTGTCCAAATTTTCGGTAAATTCGAAATGTCGTAATTTTATTGGTTTTATATTTCGTGTTTTGGCCTGGTCCTTGTGGATTGCTACTGGTCGTGAAGATTTAACCGAAAACCCGGGCGGTTATGTTTCCACAAGTCGGGGGCACTGCACTGGGGTCATCGCCTCGCGCGAAATGCGGGCTAAACAGGGCACGAGCTTTATAAGGGGGTCTGCCCTCCCCCTGGGGTCGTTGTCGTTGTCATCGGTCAGAGGCAGTGGGATGGTGCCCGCTGGAACAGAGTATGAAGACAGGCTATCGGAACACGTAAGTTAATTTTATTTATTTATTTTTGCTTTGGAAATACCCCCTACCTTGAGGCCGTTAGGAGTGACGATACGAGACGTTTAAATAATCGAAATACTTGCACTGTCGTTGTGAAGAGTCCAGACGTCTGGAAAATAATACTAGATATTTAGTAGATTGTAAATTTTGTTGGGAGATTAAGCTGAATAACAGTAACGGTATTTGTGTCGCAGAAATGGAAATGTAGAAATGGTGATAAGTCGTATGTAGTTTTTTTGTTGTTGTCTTGATTGTCAATTCTAGTCAAACTTTTGTAAACGTTTCTTTGATTTTTGTTTTTGTATTAAATTCTTAAAACGAATTCTTTAATTTTAATTTTCTTGGTTGATAACGAACCTATTTTAAGGTTGTGTACCTCTCGTGAGTTCTCTACATCTAAGCACGCCCCTAGTTACCCCCGTAACAATATACTCATTCAAAAATATTGTCAATTGCTATGAATACGGTGCCAAATGATGTGAAACCATCTGTGTTCTGTAAATTATGTTTTATGTTTGCCAGCCTAGAAACAACATATTTTTTATTTAGCATATTAAGAAAATACGTTATTTATTGTTTCTTGTAAGTGCGTCACAGTTCGTCGCAGTAGAACTGAACAAAACTTTAATTCTTTAATTGCGTGTGTCGTGTGCGTTTATAGTGGTGGTTTTGAATTACAAATTAATATACAATGCATGTATTTATGAGATAAGTAACTGCAACAGTGCGTGTCGTAACCAATTAAGAGTCTATGAAGAGAAAACAGTGTCATAAAATGTTAACTCGCAGGTATTTATAACTAATATTACTATTGAGTATAGCATACATACATCGCCCGTTCATTTAATGAGTAGATATTGCAGATAACATTTATCAGAGCAGTGTAATGTAAATGTAAACATTGTACTAGCCTGTGTAAATAAAAGCACGTGACAATGTTTACATGCAGCGGAAAGATATAAATTGGCGGAAAATAGAAAAAAAAATCATGGCTTTTTTGAGTGCCCTTTTTATCCCGAATCGCCTATACGTATAACAATGTAACAAAAATTTCAGTTGCAGAATCTAAACAATTAGTAAGTTCGAATTGGATAAGATTATTCTTAATAGTCAATAGACCTTAATTAGCATTATTTTCAAAGGTTAAAACCCTTCCTATGGTGTTATACAAGGAGCCACTACACTGGCAGAATAAATTGTTTTTTTAAAGGAAAACTAAAATACGCCAATCTCCTCCTTATCCTCACCACTAAATCTAGGTGGTTGATTGCAGCATACAAACCAGATTCCACCATCAGCCCATATATATCATTAGTGAGATCAGAACTCTAATATGGTTCAGTAATCTGGAATAACCTTATCAGCAGATATTAAATAATTAGAAAATATACAAAATCATATCAGACAATATATATTTGACAAATTTCATTCCAAAATCCCCGTAACCTAACTGCAAGAAAGGAGAAATACCCTAGATGCACTGCACATACATAAAATTCTAATAAACCATATTCATTCCCAGAAATCTTGCACAATTAAGGCATCAAAACCCCTACTCATGAATCCGAACAAACAACATTACGACAACCTGTTTTAGAGTCCTCATTTTTTTCTTTTGCATGTTCATTCAGTGTCTGGGGAGGGGGGACTCTGGTTCAGGAAGTATTCAACTGCAGACAGTCCATATTGTGAAGTGTTCAGCCACTTCTCCCTAATTTATTAAAATTTTTATACAATATATTTTTTCTTATCTGAATTTAAATTTTTAAATACAGGCTGTGTGCCTTATTGAGTACTGGTGCATCAGGTGTTCTGAATGATACAACAGGATTCAGTAGCTTAGTAATTGGGGACATAAGTAATTTAAAATCAGTTTTTCACAATTTAAATATAAAATACAGTTGGAAATTGTAAAGAAGAGTTTATTTTATTTTCCTGGCTTGTTTAGCTTCAAATTGACCACAATAAAATTTTAATTAATTTTGTTGAGATATCTTTTTCTTGTATTTTTGCTAATTTTGAATTTCGGAAATTTTTACGGTAAATTTGGATTCTGTTGTATCACTCCGCTGAGTAGTACCTTAGCTACCATGATCGCCCAGGATTTATCAGTCTTGTAGAGGGGGCAGTGGAAGAGAGACGTGGGCAGGTCACGAGGGCACAGTGGGGTTAGCCCTGACAGCGGTGGAGAGGCCGTTGGGGAATTTAGTCTCACTACTTACTTTTTTTTTGTTTTGTTTTCTTTATTAAGGTGGCGGCAGATCTGCGATTTGTGCCATAACTGTGGTCCCATGGCTGGGCAAACTCTCTAAAGTTTCGCGCAAATGTGTATTTCTTTTTTGTCTTATTATCTGAAGGTCAAAATTGGACACTGCACCTCACCAGACATTGGTAAAAATGGTTTGGTTGTGGTTGTTACCCAAGACTAGCAGAATGAGAGGTAGCGCCGAAACCGTGCCCTCTGGCTAACGGTACCCGAGGATGGGTGGCGTGACATCATAAGATCAGTACACACGACCATGCCTGTACCTGGCGAATGGAGCGTAGTGCTCAACACTATCAGTTTGTAATGTAATTGTGTCTTCCTCATCGTGATCTGGCCCGGCTCTATATTAACAAATTGTTACACATTTTGTCCATAATTATTTTTTTTAATAACAAGTGTTATGAACTAACTTATGCTATAGCCTGCTGTGCTTGCCTAGCTTGATAAGGCAAGCTCATTCACAATTTGTCACGTCAGCGTTTATTTTTCATCGCAACAATTTTATGAAGGTTTTTCTACCATCCATGTTAGCATGATAGTACGTAAAGAGTAAAATGTGGTCGGTAACAATGTCGGGCTGTGCAGTGCAAAATTGTAATAACTTTAGCGAAAAAAGTAATTCGGAAATTAGTTATCACTCACTTCCAAAAGGCACAAGGTTGTGTAAATCTTGGAAATTAGCATGTGTGAGAAAGGATTTTTTTATTACTAAAATGGTAACGGTTTGCTTCGCGCATTTTGCACCCGATGACTTCGTTCGGGACTTGCAAGCCGAGCTTACAGGACAAGAAAGAAGAAGGTAACTTAAACAAGACGTTATACCTCATTTAAATCTTCCACGCAGAGTCCAAGAAGTGTCATCGGTTAGGAGCGATAGGCTTACTAAGAGGGATGTAAAAAGAAAAATAGTTGAGGGAATCGCTGACTGTGCTAAACGACTCAAAACAGAAGATGGTTCAACAGAAAGCCAGCAAAATGAAACGCATTTCTGGGCACATCAACTACTAGTGAAGCCAAACATACCCTACCACCACATGCAATAAGTACAGCAGAATTACAAAATGTGCAGCAGAAAATTTTGTTTCATAAATATAAAGTAAATGCATTACAAGAAGAACTGAACGTTACAGATGCAGCTGAAAACAAAATGAAAACTAAATACACTCAATTAAAACAAGAGTTAATTGTTTAAAAATTAAGCATAAACGTTGCCCTAAAGCCGCGAGGACTCTGGTGCATAAAATCTTGGAAACCGTTTTTACGCCACAGCAAATAGAATAACTTCTAAAAAAATGGCGTACAAAATGGAAAGATGGCGACATTGCAGCAGCAACCACACTGTGATCAATTTCCCGGAAAGCATACGTTTACAATCAAAACAAAGTTGGGATTCCGTTACCTGGATTGTCTACACTGTAAAAATGGACAAGGAACTTTAGGTGTCAACCTGGTTTACAAAAAGAAATACGTAGTGTTCTCTAAGCGAAATAGAAAACAACGAGTTCCCTGGAAAAGTTGGCGTTTCTTTCGATGAAATATATATCAACTCTTTAACTTTGTTACGATGAAAGAGAAGATCAAGCGTTAGGACCTTACAGAACAGTAAAAGTAGCAACAGTCAGAGGCTGAGCGGGAAAATGGAAACTGCTTCTTTACTACTACTATAATTAACCCATGACTAAAGAAGTGCTGATTAAAATAATGAATGCTTTGCAAGAATGTGATTTTCAGGTAAGAGCAGTCATTAGTGATATGGGAGAAGGTAACCAGAGTTTATGGAAACAAATGAACATCACTATTGAAAACACTAGCTTTGACAATCCGTACGATGTGAAACAAAATGTTTGGATGTTCGCTGATGTGCCACACCTTATCAATTGTTGCGAAACAAATTTTTGGACCACAGCATAATTCTCCCGGACATGACAGTAATTATAAAATACAACATATCAGTTTTGAAGGATACAGAACTGAAACTGACGCTTAAACATTCCACAATACACTTGAATGTCAGAAAACACACGTCAGAAAGTAAAATATGCCACACAGTTATTTTCTCACCATAAGGCAACACTCACATGTTGTTAGTCTCCATGAAAACATGATATTTTGGTTAAATTCAACAACAGAAGAAGCAATAGTTAGAGCCCTGAAGACGAAAAATTTAATATTTTGGTGATTTTATTTTTATTATGGAAATCTTTCAGCTCTTTAGTTACGGTCCGACATATTTTGACGTGCGATGCATTGTTTTCGGCTTATTGACGTTTAAAACTTTTGTTCCCTTCGACAAACCCAGTATAATGAAAAGTTCATTACTTTTAAGCGGAAAGAAGTAAATTTTTTATGTAATGTGACAAATTTTTTAAAATTTAGTTCTCCATAGTTTTTTTGGCATACAATGTGCTGTTACAGTTTTATTGTACTATGGCTTTTTTGGAACAAATTCTGAAAAAAACAAATGATAATTTTATGTGAACTAGTATGAAATTAGATTATGCTATGGGAAAAGTTAGGCACTTTACCTTTCAATCTGAAATATTTTGTTGTAAAGTGCACCGTTTGAATTATTTCATTTTTAAAATTTTTTCCCATGAATCCCGAGAAAAGAAGTGTGAATTTTGGATATGTTATGGTAAATTCAATGCTCTTTAATATTTGTTTCAACAAGTTTTGTCGTGAGATTCACCATTTTCGACTTATTAATTTTTCCCGCAACTTTCTACGGTAAATTCCGGATACAAAGTAAAAACCCGAAGGTGGATTTTGGATATGTTATTCTAAAAATTTTTCTGCGAATTATGATGTAAAAAAACCTTTTCTAGAAATAAATTTTTCCATTTCTTTTTAATATCTTTCCTGGACTACATTGTCAACTGTTGCAGTTACCTTTGTCACGTAAATGTACATATTTTAATTCAACTCAATTCAACACAATTATTGCTGCTTTGGAACGACTCAGCACATTTAAGTTCAAACTGTAATTTGAAGAATAACAAAACGTTTGTCTCATTGTGTGGCAAGACCATCCGAGTGTGTGTAGGTGAAGGAGTGACCTTCTCAGTCTCCTGCCGGTTGTCTTATCGCTTCTCTCTCCGACCCTGCAGCACAACCACTCTTCTCTTTCCCTTCCACCAGACTTCCTGCTTCAGCATGTGTGTGTGTGCATATATATAACTCCTTCACTGTGAGACTTTGGGTACTGCTAAATTCACTTAATAAGATGACTTTGAAATATTTTTCATAATTTACTATCAACTTGAACGAACGGCCAGGTTGAATATATAATGAGGCTAAAAATTTTCAGAGAAAAATACTTTCCTTGATAATCACTTTACTATGAATGGACTATACTTTCATTACTAACGTACTGTGACCTGCACTGGCACGTAGCACACACTTGGCCTCTTATCATATACATAGTAATTTCTATTTTTATTTTAAATATTTTGTTGTTCATAACTAGGCCAACGTAACCAAGTATAAGGACGTATACAGCGGGATCCAACATATTAATTGGGGATGCTAGTAGAGAAGTTAACAATAAAATTTTATTCAAAATTTAAGGTTTAAGAGTTAAAGCAAGACAAAAGTAATAAATTTTATGTGTCAATTTTATCTGATTTACATAGTGTTTGGACTCATTTTAAAGCTAATTTAATTTCAAGCAAATTTTCTACGTAACTTTTTCTTATATTTTGCCTCATTTGGATTTTTAAAACTTCAAGTAGCATCTTAGCTAGCTTCTTCTGGAATGGGATTTATCTGGCAGGCAGGTCAGAGCTCAAACGCTTGGAGGCACGTACAGAAGCATGCTGGAATGCAGCGAGGGCAGCATGTCGTTAGGCCTTCGACATGGGTGGTAGTGTCGTGTGCAACAGAACTCCGAAAAGGTGTTGATCCGTGACAGATTGATGACGCAGCACATCCCCAATTCATAAACTAATGAATATTTAGTTCGTATTGTGGAATAAAACGCTTTACAAATTTGTCAGTAACTATGTTACATATTTTTTTTATGTTATCAATGTCAATTGACCAGCTTTTCAATCAACTTGGGTCCCGTTGCATCCCTCCGCCGCTCTGTTGAGTAAGTCGGAGTGTTCGCCCGGGAGAAGTTAGTCGTGGTATATCGGAGCTTGGACTCGGTCACGGAAAAATGGCCGGCTGAGTGTTTTGTTAGTTGGGGTATCGTGGCGGGAGGAAGAGGACGTATTAGATGTTGGAGAGGGGCTGTGAAGCCTAGAAGGCGGATTCGCCAGTAAAGTGGGCAGTATTTTCATCAATAGTATTTTTTTTTTTGCTTTGTTTACCGAGTGTAGTAATACTCATGTTATGTAGGTGCACGAAACAGTTGCACATGTGGATACTGCGGTTTTACGACACCGTCGGGGAAAGTAGTTATTTGTATCCTGTAGTTTAGTTTGTTTTCTTTTGTGGAGCAACCAGAGGCATATCACAACTAATGAAAGACATGGACGAACACTCATGACGTGAATTCGGGCACCAGTACCACCAATTCACCATCACGTCTTAAGTAGATAAAGTCACTGGAATGAATTTGAGTACTGTAGCAAAGATTGTGCCATATACGTCTGGTGAACTGTCAATAAAACAAACCGAAAGTATTTTTTGTTATTTTCTCTTTACGTGAACCTTTTTGGTGAACACCTCAGGCTATCCGGGCATGTAAAAATAAAAGTCTAATTTCTGGAGTAGTCGCCGCGAATAGAAGGTGGCTGCAAGGGATGAGGAGAAGTTTCAGTTCCAGACTTTCTTCGCTTCATCATTCTCCTGTTACACCATTTAATAACAATAAACAGCAAAGGTCCGCCATCCCCGCTACAAGTCACTATAACAACAAACAAAATGACAAACAACGAATTCCCGGCCCCGTTACATCGGTCGCTGCGAACAGGCTCATCATCATCAACACTCTACAAACAACATACCGTCCCCGTTACACCTGTCGCCACGAACAGAGACATCATCTACATCTGTTTAGGATATAATCTGTTTTCTGTGTATTTGTGTGCGGTTGAACATCAGTGAATTTGACTCAAGTGGTGATGTGCTCGAAGCGGAAGCCGGGAACCGAGAAAGCAGTGAACTCAAGGTGGCCGTCTGGTGAGCGTGGTCGTATGGCTTGGCCATCGTTTTTTTGTGTGTGTTACAGCGTAAAAGCGTTGGTAATTCAAGACATTATGGTCCTCCGGCACGGATATGTGTCGGCGCGTATGGCGAATAGTACTTGGGGTTACTAAGTCATTTGGTTTGAGTGTTCAACCTTGATGTAACCCACGCGTGTTAGATTACTGACAATCGCCATGACGATGCTCTTATCTTCCGAAGAGCTGCAGAAACAAAAATCATCCTCTACCCTTGCACCATGTTTCGTGATGAAACATTAACGTTGGTGTGAAAACATTTTGTTATTGTAACCTTTTTTTCTCGTTGTGAAAGTTCTTTGTCCTTTTCTTACGTTCTACATTTGGGTGAGTAAGCTGTGCCTTTTAGCGGTTGCATTGGATTTTTTTGGTCCCGGCCGCTTAACCTGCGACACATCTCGAATAGATTCAGTACATCTGTATTGTGGTTACGTTGGGCCATTTTCCGCAAGTTGCGGCAACATAACCTTGATTAGACATAGTTTTCTGTGGCTTTCATTGTTTTGTATCATGAGCGTTGTACTTTTTGTTTGTTTGAACATGGGCTTCCAAGTATTTTTGATAAAATTCAAATTGCAAGAAAGTAAGTTGAAGTTGATTAGTTCATTAGCTTGGCCATGTTTTTTTTTTTTTTTTTGCGTTACAGTGTAAAAGCATCGGTAATTCAAGACAACATCAACACACTACACCACCGTCCCCGTTACAGTGAGAAAAATTTCCACATTAAATATTCCTACATGATATTTGAAGACAATGCCTGGATGCTATTTTGCACCAGAGCACCACGGGTGAACTATGCATGATGGACGCATCATTGAATCAACTCTTAGTACTGTAAGTCCGCTGATATTTATGGTAAGTGGTGATCCCATCATTTTAGGATGTAATAATACAGGTATAGGAATTTACAACAGTATGTCCATTTCAAAATTGAAAATATCCAGTAATCATATTCTCCAGCTTAAAATTTACGGTGTACGCACCTGTTTGACCTCTTTTGAATTCACCAAATGTAAATTAGAAACATAAAAATAAAATCGATATCATCCTGAAACGAAAAATTCTAAAATGCTATTCTTTAGCAGGCACTATTCAAAATTGTTACACAATTGTTGCATTGCAAATGTGTTGCACTAAATTGAAATGAATAAGTAAAAGGAAGCTAAATATGTACGTACTAGGTAACTGATCATGCAACATTGCAAAGCCAACTACTGACCATTTAAAGCAAAATACCCACAATAAAAAGTGAAAGTTGGGATGTACGAGGCATCTGATCAACACATGCACATATCCATGCAGTGAAGCAGCACGAGATATACTGAACAACAGTTATAGTAGAATCCTGTAACAACGAGCATATGAAAATGAAATACCAGGAACAATTTGGTTATAACAATGCCTTTTCAAGGAACCGTAAAATATATCAAAAATATTCCATGAAAAATTGTGATTTTATTAGAGGAAACACGAACAGCAACACCATGTGACTAGGACTTGCCTATTTTGTGATAGCATGAAGCATGCTTCTGTTGTGTTTCTGCCATAGCTACACCACCCACAGCTACCCTCCTCCCACTCTTACACAATAATTAAGATTTTGGATTACTGCTTTAAATCAAGACTACTGATTATGCTATTAAATTACCACTTTAAGATTACGACATTAGATTACAATTATCGACTACCTGTTCAGCATTTTTAACTTTGATTTTTTAAGTGGTTTTACAACAAACAGCAAAAGGAATATTTTAGATCTCCCTACCAAGTATGAGGTCATAATCAAGATAAAAGTAATGGAGTCTCGTGCAGAATTATTGGCTTGTTTCTTCAAGTTTAAAAAGCTTTTACTTGATACAAGATACATGCAAAATCGCTGTCTTACTAAACTAAATCTCATGGAAGAATATATTGTGCAAGAGGGATTTCGCATGACATAAAGAAATAGAACATAACTTTATTTTCGAGTTCCCAAAAATGCACGAGAGAAAGGTTTCTATTGGTCATTCTGTGTTTGTCATATGACCAACTGTATACTTGCCATAGAGATGGGAGTACGGTAAATCATAGCTGACTTATGTGAAGGAAAATTTGGTGAGTCTTATAGAAGTACTCAGAAAGTTTTTTCTTTTACTGTAGTAGGTATTCAGAAAAACTGCAGTGACCCAACATCATTTTTATAGTTTTTAGAGTTTCATTGAAAACTGAATGTGAACATTTTTCCTGAAGTAATGACTATTAAATACAAACAAAAGCCATCAACCAGTATACATACTGCAACAAGGACATAAATGCTGCAAGATATAAGTAAAAAATATTTTTGAACAGCAATGTTGTGATATTATAGCAAGAGAGTTATGTACGAAATATCACAGAAAGTTCAATCTTGCATGATAAAAAAGCTGCTATATTGACTATTTAAAAAAAAATCTTGGCTGCAGTGGAGACGGGAGGTCAAAACACTAATAGAAAAAAGTTATGAGGTGCCACGAATAGGTGGCAGCTCTACTTCCTTTCTTCCTCTCACTTCTAAACATATGGCTGGCTGTGGATGTCTCGGAGATAGCGATGAACTCGCAGCTAGGCCAGGAGTAAGGTAGTGGGGAGGGAAGTCGAAATGAAGACAAAAGTGACATGCATGGGAGGATGTTGCTGGCTAGCGACCCGTTGTGCAATGCCATTCTAAGTTGGCCTGCTACACTGCCTTCTTGGCTCACTTTTGAATGTACACTCAACAACTACATTACGTGCACTTAAAAGTGACATGTGAAAACATCTGCTAAGCCATTTCTAGAATTATTTTTAAGAACTTAAGAGAAAAATATTTTTCGGTCTTAGGTACTTGTGTACTTTTAAACAACACATGTTGATAATTAGTGTGTGCTCCAAAACTACAGTAGTTTGAAATTACATTGTAAACTAGTCCAAACTACCCCACTTGAACCACTATTAACTGCAGTTGTTTACTTTCGCTATGTGTGTGCTCTGCTAATAGGAACTACTGATTACTTGACTTTTTTTTTCTGTACTCTTTGCTCCTGTAGATGAGATTATAAAAAATTAACTACAGGAAAACCAGCTATGGTTTCCTATTTCTTTTGCTTCTCTTATTAACTTCCCTTTATCATGCCTGTTTTTTTTTATTAAAGATACAAATAACATGATTAAGTGTGTACATGTGGGTTGATGCATGCCTCAGCTACACACCATTTCCAAGTATCCCATCCAAACTGCTGCCAAATGCCACTCACCTATGTAAGATGCACCCCCCACATACTTGTAATTTGTGTAATATTTCATAAATGATTTCAGTTTCAAAAATTAAATTGCCATATTCTAGGCAAAAAATGCCATAGCCATTTTTACGCCAATAATTGATGGGAATCATTAGTAACTAATACATATTTACACACATCTTGAGTCCTTATATTCATTGTAACATACCTGTCATCTTAGAAACTTGTCACATTAGACAATATAAAAGCAACGTCAAAATCATCTTATCCCCTATTAGGCAGGCAATAACTACAGTACATTGAAAGACATGCTAAAGCAGACAATTCTTTTCATACTTGCCAGATTTGTAAAACAGAAGGCCACAGTGCAGTACCAGCCCTGTAAAAACCACGCAATACTAAAGAAAAGATAATAAAAAGGTACTAACCATCGCTGAGAACCACTTCGGCCTGGCTTGGCCGGGGCACCTGCTTTGTCTCTATCCGAAGGACGCGAGGCTCTGCACACACAAAAAGCAACAAAAGTAACGCACTGCAGCTGTAAAAAATTATCAGTAGAAGTAATGAACAGGTATATAGCATCAGTATATATTTCCTATTATACTGTGTCTTGCATACCTTTGTATAGATTAAAAGTATTAAAAGCATACCGCTAAAAAGGAAAGAAATAGCAAGGATTGTTCAAGTAAAATACCCAATGTTTGTCTACGAGTGATTCAGAAAAAAACTTGAAAAATTAAAATCAATAAATAAACCCAGGTCCTTCTAGGGGTGTGTGAATATTTAAAATTTTTAATATTTTTTTAATAATAAATTTGTATTATTCAATTCCCAAATTTGGAAATATTCAAGCAATTTAGAATAGTGAACTTTAACTGTCCCATCACAACCTGACCTACATTACTGCCCCAAGTTTGAAATTCCCGCCATGCTTAGTTCGCCTTCCGACTACTAGGCTTACAGGTACCGCACACTACCTCTGGACTGCAGTGTGCCACGTCTTGCCGCCCGAGGAGGCCAGTATAATACTGGCGAAACGTCACGACCTTCTTCCGCGGAAAAACGTGTGTCGTCCCTTCATGTGTGTGTACCTGTTTACCAGTATCACCTGTACGTACTTGTACCTATGTCTGTTATATTACATTGTTAGCTTAGCCGCCTATTTCTCACAATTCTTAAAATAATCTTAGGGATAGCAAGATTATTTCTACTTACATGCACAATACAATTTAACTGATTTTACCGTTTTCGCAAATTTTTAATATAGGAAAAGAACAGACATTCACTAATATTTTAAACATTCAATAAATTAAATATTTACATTTCCCATGTGGCTCACATTAGTGCCCATAGATATATTTGTGCAGATACTTATTTATCATTATATACTTTGCATTATAAGCGCAGCGATATGCACTAATGGAACATCTCTATGTACACACAATGGCGGCAGTGACGGTAGCAGCAGCAAAAATTTTACATCCACCTAGTTACTATGCATATATCTATGGAATGGTGTTTCTTAAACATCACTTTCAGGTGTTGGTGTAGTCTGCAATTCTGAATTGACCAATGAGTGGATCAAAGGTATTTGTTGGGATGAAATTACAATGGTTGCTAGAACTTTACGCATCGATAATATTGTGACATTTTAAACATTTTAATAAGTAAGCAATGCCATGAATGAAATAGTTAATGTGAGTATCCTATGGGCAAACATTTTGTTATTACTGATTGAAGGTTGAACAAGTTCAGAATTTCTATGAAACTATGTATTCTACAAATGTTTCCAAACGTCGAATTAGTCAGAATAGTGATCAGTCTCTGTAAACATTGAATTAGCATTACATTGTTTCCTTTATACTAAGATCTAATTTTATGTACTTTTGTAATAATTAACTACACATTAATTTTGCTATAAAAAATTGTTTTATACTTATACATGTAGGCAAGAAGTTAACTAAATGAGCTGTGCAACGTTTACAAAAACAATTTAATTTTTTTCTCATAAACATAATAAATTAAGAAGACAGAGAATAAAAAGCATTATATTGCTGTAAGAACATATACAAAGTAACAAAAACATATTTGTTTTAAGAATGTTAAAGGTTATCAAGCAAAAACTGTTGAATTTAAATCCCTTATTAATAAAGCAAAGTGGATTTCTATATCACCTTGTACTTGCAAGATTATGTAGATTATGTAGTGGCAAATGCATACCTACCGTATTTACTCGCATAATCGGCGCATATTTTTGGCCAAATTTTTTATTAAAAAATGGGATACGGCCATTGAGGTGTTTTAAAAAATTACCTTTAGAATTTCTTGGTGTAAAATATAATTTAAATGCACACCCTTTTTCCATATTTACTCATCCATAGTGTGAGGTACTTGGCCATCCCACCCCACTTATATCTAGAGTTGTTTTTCTTTTTGCAAGATAAATTTCTTTTTTTTTTTTTCTCTAAGATATTGGTTTTCAATAGTTATTAAGGGGTATTGAACACTACCACCTTGGATTTATCTGTTTCTTTCGATAACTTCTGTTCCAGTTGATATATTAAAATTTTTGTCACGACAGGGCATAGATACAAACTTAATCGATTTTCTGTAATTGCTGGAACCATAATATATTCATTATTTTGCAACGGGAAACAGCTGAAAAGGTAAAATTGCTTTATTTACGGGAGCGATTACAGAGGCTACAAAATAAACAGAAAAAATGTCATATGGATTCCAAAAAATGAATGAAACTATAAACTATGCCTTGTCAGCGTGAAAAAAGTAAAACAATGTGTCTATTCCCTGATTTATAAGAAAACTCGTAAAACCGATGTGACAGGAATCAATCCCCCTTAAAGTAGGTTCACGGAAATTTAAATGGGTTCGTCCTAATTATACCCTGGCAGCAATATGGACACAGGATCCCAGGATGCTGAGCTAGGTAAGGTAATCTGAGATAAAGTATTTTGCATATTTGGGCCTTCCGGTTTTTAGGTGCCCAGCCAACTGTAGCTTGAAGTGTTGTGTGTGAGTGCAATAAAGGCTAACAAAAGCAGGCATTTCTACACGTATAATGTTTTCTTTCATTTACACTATGATGAATGGACCAAAGTGCTTTAAGAGTAAGAAACAAAAGGTAATCAACTGACGAAGTCAGAACAAAAACAGAAAATAAATATTAAGTTGTAGTTTGTAATTTTAAGTAGTTACTATTTATTTTCCGATGGGCAGCGCCTATTTCATTTATCTTTAAGTGAAAGGACTAAGAAACAATAGTAAGAATGAATGCACTCAGCGCCAATTAAATTATACGAGGAATGATTTTATATTTAATTTTGATTTTTGAGCATGCTGTATAATTTGTAACAAAATAATCTCCCTTTTGGAATTTTATTGGCATGATGTATCTTAGACGTTATATTTACGTAGTATTTGAGTGCACCGGTAGGGGCGCTAGCCCGCACGCCACATGATGGAATCAGGGGATATGACGTATTTCCAGCGGCAAGGAAGGAGTCCTTGGAGGAGGCGAAAGACCCTGTTTGGGGGAGAGCGTTGTTGGACAGCACAGAGGATAGAAGATAGAAGCACGTGGTGGTAGCAGGTGTGATATGTATAGCCTGGCATCGAGTTTAAGAACTAATGTTTTTGAGGGCAGAACCTGAGCGCAAGGATGAAAAAGAGAAAGTACTTTATGTGTAACGCATAATATGATTAAATTAGAGGTGGTTTCCTTTTTTTTTTTTTTTTTTGAGGAATTTTGCCTTAAGTATTTTGAGGCCTAGCTCATCGGTTTTTCTCTTGATTTGTTCTCGTTATTGTGATGAAGTGTATTGGAAATGTGCAACAGATTTACCGGTGAATAAACCACCACATTAAGCATCAGCTGAATCTAATCTTTACTTGATATTTCATTGGTTCAACAGTAAGTGTTTTTTTAACCTACGCCTAAAAGAACCCGAGGTAAGAGATGCTCTACGGCCGAGCGAAGAGAGGACTTGGTGCTGAGGCTGGCGCTTTCACGGAAAGCGGGGATATGGTAGCAGCGAAAGGACCATTACAATAGCGTAACCATTCCTCCAAAAATAAAGGTAAAGATTTCTTGGATGCATAGTAAATATTAAAGAAAAAGAAGAAAACAACTAGAAAGTCTTGTTAATAAATTCATGTGCATCTCTAAGTGAAACTCATTTAAAACTATCCGGCATAAGACATTTACATTTTGAGGTGCATTACACGTATACATATTGTTATTTCCCACGTAAGTATTTTATAAAAAAATATGATTCACACTTAAAACAACACAACTCTCCGGACACAGTCTGGCGATAGGTCATTTAGGTACTCTAAAGTCTGATACCTAGATGCTCGGCAGGCACGAAATACGGAGGATCCAGGTGTGCGTGCTGATGCGCTGCACTTCTGATCGACGGACATTTGCAACAGTTACATTTCGCAGGGAATGTCTGGCACTAAATTATTTTCTAGATTTCACATTTTTACCATTCTGGCTAGGACGTTTTCTTGCCCAAAGCAATCGCAAAATCTGGTCCCTTAGAACGAAAAAAGTCTTAACAGAGTTTTACTGTATTGTGTCCCCTGCTGAAAAAAAGATAGGGTGCAGCCATTATGTGGGTTTTTAAAAATTCTGCTTTAAACCTTTCAAAATAATGGAGGAGCCAGTATGTGAATAATAACAGTAACTAAAAGAAACACTATTCAAAATAATTAATATTTGTTCGAAAACTATTCGAAACACTGAAACCACTATTCGCACACCTGTAAGTCCTTCCAAATGTGTGGCAAATGTTTTACTAATGGGCCACTTTGTCCTGTTTCCCTCACGTATTAAATATAGTAAAAATATAATTACATACATATACAGTGCACAGACCAAATTTCAAAAATTAATTTTATCAATATGTACTTTATTTGAACGTTAGTTTAGATACATGTAACTACATGTATAAATTTACATACCGTATTTACGTGAGTATAACTATCGCCCATGTATAATACAGACAATAATTCTCAATTTCAAAAATTATAAAACTTATAAATATCCGTATCTAACACTTATTTACTTTCTTCAAGTGTGAGTTCTATGGTTCACACACTGTTACCGTCACTCCCCCACATGAAATAATGAACGCGGCCAAGTTATATTTACTACAGTGGCGCTGTTGTTCATAGTGGAAGCTGGAAGTTGAGTTTAGCAAGTCTATGAGAGTGGTGAGTCCTGTGGACATGTGGCTATAAAATGGGAAAAGTAAGGACGAGTTATACTGTAGCATTTAAGTTGAAAGTAGTGGACTATGCAGCAGAAAACTGTAAATGAGCAGCCGCGAGACATTTTACTGTTAATGCACAATGTGTTGAGTGGTGCTAGGAAAAAGAAAAATTCAACGTATGCATAAAAACCAATGTGCATTTTGTGGCAGGCCATATACAGAACTTCAAGAAAAATTAATGGAGAACATGATGAATCTAAGGAAAGATGGTTACTTCATTTAGACAGAAATGTTGCACTGAAAGTGTGTAAAATTGCACGGAAACTCGACACTGAACCTACAAAATTCAAAACACATTACGGCTGGGTGCGGAGATTTACGAAAGGAAAACTACTACAGTAATCTCTCTGTTTAACGACTCTCAAGGGACTGGAAAAAACCGTCAAACCGAAGGAGTTTTTAAACTGAATGATGAAGGTGTTGGAGCTTTAGATGGGACCAAAAAATGCAGTTGTTAAAATGACAGAATAAATAAATTGGAAGACCTTAAACTGAGAAATCACTGCATCCATTCGCCACAGGACTACTTTGGCACAAAAAATACCAGAAGAGTACGAAACAAAATTACTAAGATTTCCAGAGGTACATAATTGTGTTGCCAAAGAATAATTATCTTTTGTCACAAATTGGCAACACTGACCAAACGCTTATCTGGTTTGATATGCCCAAGTTAACAAATGTGTCGTTAGTTGGAAAAAGGTCTGTTCCAGTGAAAACAACATGTGCCAACAAACAGCGTTGCACAGTGATGTTGACCATTCAGGGTGGCCACCAAATATGGATTTTAAAATTCATGCATTTTTCAAGGTTTTCAAGGTCAAAAATTTAATTTTTCAAGGAATTATCTTAACAACTAAACTTTTGGTCTACACACATATTTTAGTTACACAATACTTATAAACTTGCATGGATTACAAAATACTTTTACTATAAACCAAAGTAGTTAAATTGCTTTGTAAAAATTAAAAAACCACACAAGAAAAGGGTAACTATAATTTCACACAATGCTTTGAAACTGAGTAAACTTACCATAGTGCACTTCTACCTGAAGTCTTTGTAGTTGAAACATATGTCTCATTCCAATAACTTTAGCCATGAATCTCCCATAAAAAAGTTGGCTAGGTTAACAACTTTGGTTTCTTGATGTCAAAGAGGAAAGGCTAACCACGCTGTCATTTTATGTATACGAAGCAAAAAAGTTTGTTTCACTGTTCATATCTTATGGGATACTCAAATATGTATTAAATCACAAAAATTCTCAAAAAAATTAACACTTTTCACACACAACAGAGCAGTAAATTATAGGTATTTTCGAAATGTATTAGCTTTCTGTTATAGCTTTAATTCTGCTGTCTATGATTTCTGCTTCCCTACTGGCATCTTCCATTATTTTCATTTTCTTTTGGTTCAGCTCCTTTAAAACAACTAAATCCATTTTTTTTTTCTTTCTTTCTTCCTTTCTGTTCTCCTCACAGTTCTTCTTTGCTTCTAGAGCCTGTTTTTATGCCATATTAACATTACGGGCAACATGGATGAGACTTTTAGTTACAGTTACATTTTCAACTCCTCCAAGAGCAGTCACTGAATCATAAATAGTTCTATGAGCAACCAAAGTTTCCTCTCTCATATTTTCCACAATATAATCTGCATTGATGGAGAAGCCTCTTTCAACATCGGCATTTCCATGTGATAAAATTAGGATTACCTGAAATTACTCCCTTAACAGTGGCCAAGTTGCCATCTGTGCCAATGAGATTCATTCAGAATTTGTCCAAGCGAGTTTCATTAC
Source organism: Medauroidea extradentata (assembly GCA_003012365.1). Lineage (NCBI taxonomy): Eukaryota > Metazoa > Arthropoda > Insecta > Phasmatodea > Phasmatidae > Medauroidea > Medauroidea extradentata. Next base: position 2,894 of record PNEQ01100021.1, on the reverse strand, counting down.
GTTTAAATAATGTGAATTGCTCAGTCTTGCCAACACAGAGACTCCTGTATTCCCGAGCTGCTTCATCTGCAGATGTTCCATCCAAATGATTTTTGTCACCAATATATCCAAAAGAATTTTGAAACAAACTTTTCCAATTTCTTCACTGACTGCTACAGATGGATCAAGACAGGAAATAGCTTTAGTTAACCTGTATTTCAATGGAGACTTGTCCATCATATTCAACACGGAGTCCATTTCTGCATTCGTGTTTGAAGGTCAAAATTTGCCGCTCAGAAAGTCCCTTACACTTCCTAACTTCTTGTTTGGTTGCAAACCCTATTTCCACATGTTTGGAATGGAGTAGATCATCACTGTTTGACACATCTGTAGACTTTGACACTAAATCTGATTTCACAAAACGCTCCATAACAGTTTGGACAACAGAGTTCAGGGCTGAAAACAAGAAAGGGGCAAGTGGCAATCTGACTGAAAATCTCTCACAAATGGTTCCACGTCACAGGCAATGCTTTTGAAAAAGGCAAGCTTTGGGCCAAGCATGGGGTATTTAACATGCTTTTCAACAATTGAATAATTATGTGATGAAAGCTTTGTCTTGTCCTTTTCTACAGCATCCACAAAGTCTTTAAGATGAGGGAGCATTTCCAGGGTCCTTTGTGCAACCGGCACATTGTCTAACCATCGGATGGGGCAAAACTTCTTTGGGAAAAGGCTAGAGTTTGTGTGGGCAGTGTACAAAGCACGACGAGCTGGCACATCTTTCAAAAAATTGTAAACTGCTCTTAGAAAATTCACCAGGTCCCAACCAGTTGCAAGCATAGAATTTTTGAATGCATTATGCAGTGTTTGGAGACCACAACTACCTATGTCTAAAATTACAGGATTATCAGGACAGCTATTTTTCATTACATTTCTAAGATCATTAAGAAATTTGTGATAAACGTTTGGCCCATCCATTGATACTTACACAAGGTTCTCTAGTTTAAGAGGTGGTAAAGATTCCATGAATGCCTTCAGATCACTGGCTTTACAAGTGCCCAGAAATGCAGACGTATAATAACGTGTGCAAACCTCACTCGTATCTCTGTCCCAAAATTGAACGTTCACATCCATTTGCTGACGTTGACACACTTTATTTAAGGATTCATCAAAACCAATGACAAAATGTCTATTGCCCGTACCGTATAAGAATTCCATTATTTGACAGATCATAAAAAAGTAGGGAAATGTAAACAAAAACATTATGCATCCTTCCACCACCATGTGCTTTCCAGCTGACAGCCAAAACATGTCAACAGTTAAGCTATAGTATCATTACACTAGAATCCAAAGTGTATCGTGATTTTGTTTTGGTTATTTTTAGATCTCAGACAAGTAAGGTAATTTGTTTTCAATACTGGCTGCACTAGTCTTACTAGGGTTAGGTGGGCAATTTTAATGGAAAATGATTTCATATTGCAGCAACCGATAGCCTACTCTTCAGTAGTTCAGTTAATAAAACACACAATTTTACATCATTTATTGAATATTTTCCTAGGTATGCTCTAAATTGTAACATTTATTGGCATTACAGAAAAACTTGTGTATGTGTAACTTACTATTTTTTTTCTTTCGACTTGACACCTAAAAAGTTTAAATAATAGTAGCTTATTTGGTTACAACATACTGAAGTTGCTAGAGCATAAGACAGTGTAAACAAACATCTCTAAACAAAAAATATATGTATATAAAGTAGGCCTACCTACATGAAAGTATTAATTCAATTATTTTTCTTGTTGCCTAAAATTTGGTTCTGCACTATAAAGTCATAAAGTAGTAGTTTAAGTTTCATGTCGCAGACTATCGAAAAAAAACTTACCTTTGTGGGTAGGGCCTACCTTCGAAATATCGATGATATTATCAAAGCCGTGTGACTCACAAAACTTACATAAAAAAACATTACATATTTTTGATACTTAGCCCTAGACTACAAAGCAAAATTTTGCACTCTCACAACATAACCATAAATGGAAATAATATATCAAGGAAAAGCGTAAGTAATAAACAAACATGGGTAGGACTAATTTCCCAAATCAGCTTTAAATCTTTTGGTAACACATGATTAAACACATAACACTTTAATGGCCGGGAAATACATACGCTTAAGTTTTCTGACCTTTTCTTTTGGTATTATGTAGGCCTACACTTTTGCAGCTGACAGGCACAAAATCTCACATGGACATGATATTAAATGGTACCACTTACTTTCCGTACATATAAAAACACAGATTCTTTCATACAAAAATAATTTATCGAGTCGGCGATTTGAAAAAAGCATGTTTACATATGTGCCTACAACAAGAACCGTACAAATATACAGTAAAAGTCAGATGTAACGAGTACGGCATATAACATAAAGTTCGCTATAACGTTAACTTCCCTCGGCACCGTCAGTTGCACATACATTGTGTAGGTAAAATATGTTGGTTTTAACGACAGCGCAGAGAGCTCATTTTCGCTATAACGATAAGTTAAATTGCAGCAGTTAGTCGTCAGATTGGATGCAGGATTAATAGTGTTTTAGGAAACGTTTCCGTTTTTGTGCGTAAACGTTTACCGCTGTCGGCAGCGTAGTAACGGCAACACCGCGGTCACGCTACTGCCGTACAATATGCCAGCCATACCCTTCTGCGCACGCACGTGACTCGTCATTGAGTTGGTCCCGCAGCGAGCACACTCTGCATGGTGGCGCAGCGCGAACTATTAAATTGTGTGGGTTGGCCCCGCAACGAGAATAACATTCTCAGGCGCGAGCTCAAGATGGGAGGGGAGGAGGGTGGCGGCCCGCAATGAGCATCATGTGCCCTGCATCGCGGCGCAAGCTCGATGACTTTCTGCGCGGAGGGGGGGGGGGC
>PNEQ01100020.1:0-21579 GCA_003012365.1 Medauroidea extradentata | reverse complement strand
AAGAAATTTGCCTCACTTTGTGTCAGTGACTTGTGTGCACGTCTGCAGACTTGCTTCACGGTCAGAGATTGTATGTTTTGACATTCGTGTGTCGTGGGGTTTTACACGCAAATCACAGACGTGTGGTGTTACAGTAACCTTATTGTGATTGGTACAGTCAAATGAGAAACGTCACAGTTCAAAGGCACGCTGCCAATATATATACGAAGCAGAACTGCAGACGTGCACATAATGCACTGGAACAAAGTGGGGCAAAATTCTTTTCGCGAAAAGTTCATGTCTCTAACTATTTAATATTCTGAAAAATGTTTCGGATTTGCTGGGGTTCGAACCCACGACCTTACATTTGCAAGGCAGAAGCTCTAACCACTGTAACACAGTGTTAATTTACCAGTAAGTGAGTTCTGTGCAGTGGTAAGATATCAACTTTATAGGAGACAACTTTTGTATTTGACATTCTTATTTTAGAGAACTTCATTAGTTACTTTATGACAAAAAGATTTTAGTCTATAGAAATAAATAACTTTACAGGTTCATAAACCCTAGCGCGAAGCACAGAGTACAGGTGCGATTTTTTTCAGCTGTGATGAAGCAAGGAGAATATAAGATGCATGCGGCCATTGAGTGGGGTAGGCTAGAAGGGTATGTCATAAGGAAAGGGAGGGGGCAGGAGAGCCTACAGGGGTATGCTTTAAGACAGGACAGTGGTATATCATCAGAAGGGGGTTATGACAGGGAGGGGGTGTGCCATAATGGTAGAGATAGGCTAGTACAAGCATAGGGTGCGGGAGAGGGGGCACACATCCACTTCCCCCTCATGGTGTTTAGGCATAACTTGTACCAAAACTGTCCATTCCCCTCACTTCTCCTTCCCCTCACACCCTGCCCAACCCCTTCCAGAGTGGTGCTTAAGCCTTCAGCCAATCACAGACCTCATGGCACTTAAGTGCTATTCGTACCGAAAGACCCCGACAACCAATCCCAGCTTAGGACACGCCCCCCCCCTAATGGCCCTAGTGCCCAATAGCAGCGCCCGGGGGAGGGGGGACTATTGCTATTAAAATGCATCTTATGCCAGTTTTGCACCCGGTTCGTCCAAAACGCCCATGTGGTCACTACCCTGAACACTTCCGTCACTTACTGGACTGTTCGGCCCTTTGTCCATGCGCGATACAAGTCCATGTTTGTATTGCTCTTCTCTTCGCGGCAAAGTGTGGACAACCAGGAAGCAGTACTTAACTTACATTACCTTAGCTTGTCTTCTTTTCTTTTCGTTTTGCACCATTGTGCATGCACATTAACTCCAGGTTTCATGGTGATTATTAATGCCACTTTTTTTTAAAAGAAACACAGTAAAATACGATTTAAAATTGCAGAAACATATTTCCATGAATTTATGGAAAGTTATGGTCAAACATCCGTAAAACTGGCAATACGGAAAAATTTCCGTAAACAAAAAATACCGAAGCCACTTCCGTAAAACTACAGTACTTTTCTGTAAATATTTCCGTGAATTTACGTAAATTTTTAACAGTGTGTTTTCACACCCCAAATTCTAATATAGTGTATTACCGTATACCATTTGTTTTGTATAGCAAAGAAATGAAGAGCGACTGGGCTTTGTTTTACTATTATATATCAGCATATACTAAAATAAAACCCATATGCTGTTTATCATTTCACGATACCAGTTTCACATAATACGTTTACTACATTAAATTTGGCCGGAAAACATTTTTACGTCGCAATCATAAATAACGTGACAGTACACCAAACCACACTTGCGTTGACAGTATCAATAACACTTCATTATAGGAAAGACAGCATACGATATAATTCAACATCAACAACTTAACCTTAACACCACCGCAGTACTCAATGTATTCCAATTGTTTCCATAAGCATAATATAAATTTGGACGTTACCCACATTGTCAAGTTTCACAATCACAAAATAACATATATTTAAAAAGAAACGTAATATGACAACAGTTCAAACAACCGAACACTTTATTCTAATCAACAGTCCGCTAATTTACATGGAAATGTTTCACACAGACATACTACAGTTCCCATCATTCTAGATGTCTAACTCTCGAATCAGCAATCTCTCCCTTCGTTGGAGACCGTTTCCGTTATCTCTCGTTCTTAGATTTCCTATTACATACGTGAACATGTTCTTAAATAATCATAATACATCAAAATAATAAACTTATTACATAAAATAACCATTAACACTTATTTACTAATTTCAAAAGTAATATAGACAGACACGTTCCGTACACACAATTTTAAACAACCCGAGACATTTGTTCCTTAGTGTTGTCAACCTAACTTACATAACATTAGAAGATTAATTCCCCCCACTATAAAAAATATTTCCATTATCAACCTATTTAATTATACTACAGTGTCACTGTTACTTTGACGTATGAAACTTTATTTCCACACTATTTTATTCTTCTACGTATACTTATCTGGGAAACTGTCCCGCTACCTCACCCAACGACCATATAGTAGCAAACACCCACACGTTCAGCACCAGAGCCACGATTCTATGGCGAAAATATTTAATTTGGTTTGAATGGCTTATGTGCAGACCTGCAGTTGTTGGCGGTCAGAGATTGGGCGTTCTACCTCTCTCTTGTCTTCGGGATCTACTGTATAATCACAGCAGTGTGACGTCGCAATATTCTAATCACGATTGGCGCAGCCAAACGAGAAACGTGTCTGAAAAAGATGACAATAACTATGAAGCACAGCTGTAAATGTACACGCAAGTCATTGAAACAAAGTGCTGCAGAAGTATTTTCGCGACAAAATCGTGGAGCTACCAATCAGTTACAACGTAAATGTACACATAATTTAAAAAGTCAACATGTTCACAACTGGTCACACACACACACACACTTGTTACAACGTGTCCTGAAGTCTCGCCTAGACTGCTGTGGCTTGGCTCATTTGTACCGTATTTTGTTTTGTAGTGTTAAAAGAAAATCATTTTCATATTATTAACAATGCTGAATCATTTCAACGATTTTATAGATGTTTAAATACTAAAATTTTAACTTTAAACTTGCATTGGACACCATTAGTGTGACGTCACACGACGATGCTGGTTCCAAACAAATATATTCTAGGCACATGCCAAACAATGATCTAATTTTATATCCCTGAGAAAAACTGGGTAGATTCTATTGTTTTTTCGAAATAAGTCAAATCATAGTAGTTATGAACGTAGCCTAAGAGATAAAATTGCAGCACACTCGGAGTTATTTAAGTGTAAGTAGTGACGAGGTTATTTAACCTAAAGTTGAACTTGCATGTTTGTTCTCGTTTGAATAGTACAGTTTGCAATTCAAGGATGGGCAATTACAAAAAGAATGAATTTAGTCAACTAGTAACTAATACCTACATGTATACTTCAATGCTAAACTTTCAAATAAACAATTGTTTGGAACCAGTGCTCTCGTGTGACGTCACAACTAATGGTGTACAGTTCTAGCAAACTGAACAACAACTTGACAATTCACAGTTAAGTAGCAAGTTATATCTTGGGAAGGAAATTGTATTTACATTAGCAGGGACGAAATAGCGAATTGAATGTCCATGTTCTCGGTGGTATGTTCCATGAGCCGTACTTTGTTGATGGAAGGGTGGAGAGGTAAGGGAAGGTGGGTGGTAATAACTGCAGTTAATTATATTACTTGCTTGTTACGTGTTGCACATGTTTGGTACAGCGCCAGTCTACGTGGTCGGATCTGAAATGAACCTGCAATGTCATATTCCACAGTATGCACAGTACAATGTGACTAACGTTACGTCATGTAAACAGTAAATGCCTTCAAACATGTCAACATGTGGTGAAGTCATACGAAGCAGAGTACTTATATAGTGATGTAGCTACTTGTTGTTTAGCACGGAGGTCTCTCTCTCTCTCTACACGTACACACACTCACACATACACACATAATAATAAAAGGCTGGAATTTTCTCCAAGAAATTTCTAACCCGTTATTGCTGTATAACAAACTATTGACTGTTTTGTTTACAAGCTAAAATACATTAAGTCCAATTTTAAAATGTTTACATAAAAAATTATTCATATATACATACTTATAGAAACACTCTACACCATAATGAGCTAGGTCTTTATTGGTGGGAAGGATGTGCAGAGGAATGGTTGGCATGGTTGCCAACTGTGCAGACTAGCGGTAGATCAGCACGTCACGATAACGACAGTCACATGTCTTCAGTTGGCACAAGTCCAGACATAACCAGCTAGCTTCACCGACCACGCATCTCGAGAAAATGTATTGAAGGCTAATGTAAATGAACGACAAGTAGGTATTAATGCATTGGTGAATGAGATTCTTGTTTCGCTCGAGCGAGGAACAATGTAGATGTATGCAGCACATACGTTTTGCAATAAAATAAAAAAAAATCGTTTTCTTATATTTGTACTAAATGTTGTTCAGGTATGTTTTACCTCTGACGAATTATTCCTCGAAAAGCAAACTTTCACAACCTACACTGAAAAAAAGTATTGTTGTAGATACCATACTTGAGTTGAAATAAGGATAATGGTCAATATTGGATGTTGGTACTATGTGGATAGTTACTAGAACAATCTGATCTGAATAAGTGATAATTTGGTCAGTATAAGTAATAATATGGTCTGTAGAAGTAATAATATGGTCAGTAGAAGTAATAATATGGTCTGTAGAAGTAATAATCTGATCTGTAGAAGTAATAATATGGTCTGTATAAGTAATAATCTGATCTGTATAAGGAGTGAAGAGCATATATATTTCTTCACAGAACATATTGTTACTTGTAAAGGCAAGATTGTATTAAAATCCAGATAGCATAGATAAAAAACCTGTAATGTTGTCCCTATCTTTACAGAAGTGGTGGTCACTGAGGATGATTGTCAGCTGCAGCCAAGGGCATTCAGTTCATTTTAAATATTGCTAGGTATTTAAGTCACGATTGTCTGTGGTATTTGTGAACATGTGAATATATGAAGGATTGAACCTGACACATACTGTAGTTTTGTGATCTAAGCAGTAAATGTGACATATATGTGCACATAGGGCGCTTTTATCCATGCCGGAGGGCTTGTAAAACACGTTTATAATAAGTGTGCTGCATTCCTTAAATTATAGAAGCACAGTTTCAAGGGTTTGTTCTAAGCGTAGGTAAACGTAATCGAAAAAAGTTAAGCTGTTTCGCGTAAGAAATTAACCCGAAACTAACGAATCCCTACTTTTCCTTGTGCAATAATGTACGCGTGTCAGCGACTATGTTAATTCATATAATCCGCAATGCACTCGTTTGTTCTAAGGTAGCTTTAGGCAAATGTATCAATATTTATTTCACGTTGGCAACACCGATATAAACGTCACAGGAAGGATACAAAATAGCGTATTATTAATACTTCCATCCAGGCTATTTTATGAGGCACCTAATTTTTTTAATTTTCGAGTATCATGAATTTCTCATCCACAGTGTGTGCTAACCGGTTTACAGACACGATGTAAATGTATGCAAATTCAACCCCAATTTCGTGAAAAATGTCTGGGTGATGAATTACAGGACTGCGACATGAACGACCAAAGACAATTATAAAGTCGCCCGTGGCTTCCCACGAGAATATGCAGATATTGCGTTCCTGTGCTAGGCGTGTCGCGTCTGGCGGGCACAGAACAGTTGCGACTACAGAACATGTGCCGTGTTTCATTTTCTACGAGAAACATCTTCTACCTGCTAAACGCGAAGTGCCACACTGTGAAAAAAATACTTACATTTAGGCCTACCTGACGACTGTAAAGTAATATTCACTAATTTTTTCGAAATTCAAAAGTTACCGAAATAATTTTGGTACAAGCTAGACTACAATCCCCTGTTGATTTTGTAGTTGAATCCTGGGCCAATAGTCACGTCCGGTGAACATCTACCCGCAGATCAAGTGGTTCAGCATGTTAACCGCTTCATCACTGAGGTTTTTAATAACGTTACGTATTATACAGAATCTACTTCATAATGTGAATATTTTTTGCACGAGTGGAAGTATAACTACGGCGGGTCAGCAGGTCATTGAACCCAACGATATCTTACTTCTTCTACAAATTTGTATGGGAAATGTATGTTTCCTTGCGTAATTTGTGCTGTGCAGTATTTTCTTGAGGTAAATTAAAACGTCATTGAGATAAAATTAAATTTTTTAGCTAAATGTTTATTATTTTTCTACGAAAGGTGAGTTTTTAACAACTGCATTAAGTATTGTAACAAAAACTAAAATCGACAGATTTGCTCGCATTGCAGTATTATTTTATAAAATTCACGCAGGATGCATTTTGTGTTAAAAAGGGCTATTATTAAATTAAATCGTTCGGTTCTCCATTTAACCTACGTGTGTGCGAGCTGGATGGACATAGGCCTTAATAACCCGTGCTTTAAGATGGCGTGGTACATAATGCAACGCTAAAAACGTTAATCTATAACAGTAGGTTTCTTGAAGCCTATTTCAGAAAATTAAACAATAGCAAACCTAGACAATATTTTTAGCCAACGCTTTAAACAAAATAGTTTCCAGTGTTACAAACTTCTGAGGCACAATCTCTGACGCCGGAACCTCGTGCATTTAACTGCGGTGCAAGAGATCACGCGTAACGAATTAGTAAATCTGGATAGATATTTACTCATAAAATTGGCGCATGTAATTATCTAGGATTGTCACTGAGTATTTTATTCATATTGGCTTCGAATAAAGCGTAGATATCAGTTGATATTTTCAGCGTGTATTTATCTACCAGGCACTCTTAACTTACGTATCAGGTAAGGAAATAGCTGGGAGAGCAGTATTGCAAGTGGCAGTTGAGACGAGGACAGCAATGTCATGAATATGGAACCTAAGTGGCAGATGCTGAAGCACAGGTTGCAGAGATTGTTGGCACGCTCTACAACAATACATCAAGCTAGTAATCTCGTGATGCAGCATGACGCAACATGTCCCTGGCATTGCGCTACTTCGCTGCACTGATAGTTCATTGACAACTAGACGTAGTGCGAGGTAAACTACTGAGGGCGTGGTCAACTGTGCGCCAAGAATACCAACATAGCCACACATTACCGACACTTAGCAGCTTGGGTAGTAACGACAGGATCAAGGACCTCTTGACCTTGACTGAGGCCGCGTGTGGCCTTAGCATGACTCGGAGTGGCCAGAAAATCGTGTCAAGGAAACACTGCAGCTGAAATGAGTCACAATTAAATTTACTTTTTGTGGACTGGTTTTTGTTTTCTTTATATATTGAAGTTTTCTGTACATGTTTCACAATCCAGACAGAATAATGACGTTAACTGTGTGTTCGTTAGCCGTGTATTAAGGCAGAGCTTTCGTCGCCACTACGTTTCATTTAATTCTTGTCATATTATTTTGTATTTAAGTATTTTTGTAAATTGACTTGAGTGGACGTAAAATATGACTAAGTAAATTGTTTATTTAAAATAATTATGTAATTATTCCAATATTTATGCTTGTGTGCTTGTGAGGATTAATATTGTTATATGTTAAATGGTATTAAAATAATATTCTATGTCTTATCACAGCCTGATGTACGTTATTTTATACTGGAACCTTAAACTCTGCTGAGGTAGAGTCCTGTTCGTACACAAGTGATTGTACAAGACAAAACTGTCTCGTTGCAATCTCTTTGTTGTACAACAGTGTCCAGAAATTAACTCTTTGTGATCATAACACATTTACAGGCTTCCAATACATGCTATAAGCTACATAGGAAATGAGTTAGGACGTCAAGTTGTGGTTTCTGGAGAAAGATAACTTATTTACAAGTATGTCGAATATTAGTTTTGTAATAACGTACAATGCGAATAAGTGGGATACATGGTACCCTGAAAATACGCTGTAAAGTAATATTTCTTAAAATAAATTAAAACATGTGTTCTTTCATTGTTGAGACACTAATCATAGTATCATTGATTGATATCAAATTGCTTTGTTTTTAAATTTAAAGAATTACTATGCTATTGTAGATTTTCAGGGTAGCCTTTCTCTTAACGTATTCACTTTAAGGACAAACTTAATTAAATGTATATAATCGATGACCACGCTGAATTAGCCCGCTCTGTACTGAATCATTCTGTACGCTCTCGGCTAGAAGATCTAGTCTGCTGTCTTTGAGTTCGCAACCACTATAGTCTTACTGGCCCGGACCACACACGACACCGCCCACTTTACTGTACAACGACCACCATTGGCCGACCGTTAACCAATGGAAGTACGGGCTGCCTGTGATCTAACAAAGTCACTCGTTGTCAACGGGCTGCAGATGTTTTGGTACAGTCTGGTAAACAGTATTGAAGCAACGGGACTACTTGTAGAGCCACGAGATTGTCGCGATAAGATTTCTGCAACATTTGGTTCCAGTGTCTTCATCGGCAGCTGTGCTTCATGGTTATTGGCAGCGCGTATTCCTTCAGGCACGTCCCTCATTTGACTGCGCCAATCATAATAAGGATGTTGTGACATCATACTACTGTTATTTGCCAGTAGATCTTCCAAGACAATTGCGAGCTAAAACATCCGACCACTGGCAATGAAGCAGAGATGCAGATGTGTGTACACGAAGCATTGAGACCAAACTGTTAAGAAATCTTTCCGCCCCAAAAGTACCGCTACCAATCTTGGGTAGAGATTATGTTATATCGCGAAAATGTTTTGTGCCAACATATCTTTGAAAACACTGTAGTTTCTTCCAACGCATACGATTGGTTAATGTACGTCTGATATGACAAGGTTGTCTGCAGACCAATAACAGGCATTAAATATTACAATAGCGAGATTCTTATTGGTTCAGTCAAATAGGGTAACAGCTCAAGTACAAGCTAGAGCCAGTAATCTTCTGGTCAGCTGAAGGTGCGTTGAAGCCCAGCAAACAGTCAAGTTTTCCCGCCATAAACCATCCTGTCCAATCATGGGTCACGGCACAAGGGCTAAAACAACAGCCAGTAAACATCAGAGAGTAGACAGTTGAACTAGTGCCCTCACACCTTGCACGTTATTGGCATCATGTCATAACTTCACTAGAGAGGAGTTGCTAATCAGAGGGCGTAGAGAAGATGTAACATGCAGTGAGATTACATCAGCCACAAGTGTTTACTCGCCACGAGGGAAGGAATGTCGGCCCGTATGTCCTTGTGGCTATGTATAGGCCCGGTGTCTGGGTCTACAAACATAGCTGTCACCTGTCCTTCAAGGTCACGCTTATATGAGCACTGCAGGCGACCGCCTTAAGGACGCCGCCTAACACGCACTTATAACGTGTCGTAGTGTGCTGGTAAATACGTTATTTTACGAAATGATTCCACATGTGCTAACTGTGCCAACGTACGAAAAGAGAACAAACACACTTCTGACTTAGACGGAATGACATTGTTCAGAAATCATGCTCATAAATAACTCTGTTTCGAAGGCCTCCAAACACAGATAAAAATGGCCATTTCAGACTGCCCTACTTCAGAATGTACTAACCAGATGTATTTGAAACTCAGATGGAAACATGCACTGAACTTTGTAAGAAGAGTTTCCACCAATACAATTATATGCTCACTGCTGAGTCCTATAGTAAGAATGTAATATTACAAGCTAGCTCAGTCAGTGCTCGTTGGGGCGACGAAGTATTTGATTACACGCTTAAAGATCGCCCTTATACCCACATAGCACAACATATTTAAGTCATGTATCAGAAATATAATTTCTGAAACTCTGTAACCTTTAGTGTTTCCATTATGTAAAAATGTCCAAGAACAAAAATATAACAGCGTTATGTATCTGAAATAATGCAGTGAAACATCTCTGAAATAAATCTGTGAATAACGCCTGAAATGCTGCAGTGTAAATATATATGGGAAAAGTCATAGCTATATGTCGGGAACATTGCAGATATTGACTGCCCATAGTTGGTATTGATATATGACTAAGTTGCTTTGTAAAACCCACCCGTCAAGATAATTAGCAATTTGGAACCAATAGTACTGTAACTAATTCACCCACATGTTTAATAAGGATAAGTTAGAAATCTTGTAAGTTAATTTTCGTCCAATCAACACATGAAAAATAATTTGTCATTACGTTTTCTAGAAACATTATTTAAGGTATGGTGTATTAATTCTACAGAATGTAATTTACTTTGAGAAAACCACAAAAACTTTCACTCTGTCCCCGTAAAATTATCTCAACAAAAACAAACTCCACTCTAGACAAAGATGTCTTTCTTGCAGTCCAGCAGTACCATGGGTAAATTTCATAGAAATATTACAAAAACATACCAGAAATGTTTCAAAGCTCTTTTTCATTTCGGAAACACTGTTTCATTCCAATCATATTACATTTTACAATAATGTGGAAATTCATAATAAAACGTTGTAACGTTCAAGAAACACAACTGATATATTGTTTGTTGTTGTATGGCTGACTTGGTCAGTTCTGTGCCTCTAACGCGCAGGTTAGGTGGCGGCGTCTCTGACGGTGTTTTTGTGTCGGGCTTTGAAATCTCTGTCAGGAGTATAGCTCAGACTATAGTATAGTATCATAAACATGTTCCCTCCTGAACAATATGATACGTTTGTGCTGTGTAGTTAGTGTTCGGTAATATCACGCTGTAACAAAACAGCCCCGTCTACTATTACTTTCGGAAATAAATAGGTAAGTGCTATTAAAAAAATACTTATAAGTTTTGATATTTTTTGCATGTAAACGCAGAGTACGTAATATACAAGTAGGTATTTCCGTTCTTCAGGTCATGAGTTTTAGTAATTTTTAGTTTAGTGAGTGTTGGTCTCTGTGAAGTTACACTACTTGTAATAAGTCTTACCATATTACACACTTGACCGGGTAAACAGTAATCACAATCTGCACATACTCCTGGTTAACAGTAATAAATAATTAAATAATTATATATATATATATATATATATATATATATATATATATATATATATATTCGTACGAACCAAGTGTATGGCGGTGTAGTTAGTGGTTAGGGTGTCTGGCGATATCCTCGCGTACCATATGTTCTACAAGAATCATTATATTATTTTGTTCCGGCAAATTCCATTATTCAACTTTGCATTACAAGCATAAAAAACACAATTACATTACAATAAATGTAATGGCTATACTTTTTTTCTTTAACAGTCAGTGAATTCACTGATTCAGATAGTGAAATTATTTCGCTGGTGCACTCTGTAGTCTTTGACAGATATCCGATGAAGCAGTTTCAACAAAATGACGTCAGTGGAAAATCTCCCGCAGTCAGCAAGTACATGTGCACAAACACAAGAAAGTGAACAATCGTGTTTTAAGTAGTTTGGTATGGTTGGCAGTAACGTAGAATCTACTGCGGGTGTCTTCAGCAAAAACCAACCGAAGTAATATTATCAATCGTTAACACTGAGTTGATGAATTAGTTCTTTCTTGCTCGATGACCAGTCGACCTTGAATCGCTCGTGTCTGGGAGGTGATGGAAGGTCGCCTGGACATTTCGGCTGACATCAAACCAGTGTCCTCGGCAGACTGTGAGAACTTTCTGGGCGTTGTCGCGGCCTGCTGTATATACGAGGCGAGGACGAAGAGCGGAGAGTTATTGTGGCGCCAAGCCAGCGCGCGGGTGTTACAGGCACGGGAGAGAAGATGACTTAGATCGGCTCATCAACAGATGACAGTGCGGCAAGTGTTGTCGACAGAACTGTGGAGTGTGGCTGGACTATGTGTTTGTACGTCACACATGGAACAGCAGATACACTGGTGTTGCGAATAGATATGTCTGGAAAGAGACTTACGTGATATGAGAACCAATTTGTGTGACAAAGAGAACAGGCATTTATTAACTAGAGTAGTAATTTTATATTTTGGGAGAATTACTGTAAAATAAATGTGCAAATATTGAACTATGCAGTTGAATTGTATATAAATAAGTGTTGAACGATTATTGTAAATTATTGCAGTAAGGTTTACAATAATTAAGGAAATTAAATTTAGTTTTTTTTTATTTGATTAAGTCCTCCTTCTTGATTGCACTTGGTTACGCCCAGAGCAGTTAATTTGTAGCATATATAGACGCACAGCACACACACGCAGAGAGAGAGAGAGAAAGTGAGAGAGGGAGGAAAATAGCACATGTTCGGTGCACAGGAAGTTAAACAAATTTTTAATATTTCTGTTTACCGTGAGCAGTGTTCCGTGTGCAGCCAATCAACAAGCAGGGCGGATACTACGCAAGTATATTTCAATATTTATGAAGTCGTATAAGGTACTAAATTAATTGTATTATTTACGCACGAAGGGCAACGACAAGTATTGTTATTTAATTTGAGGCAGTGGGGAATAAAGTAATTTAACACTATAAATAGTCTCTGAAATTATTTCAGACGTTTCTACGTTGTGCGTGAATGTAGCATGTTGTTCTGAGCAGTTTGAGAGCGGCAGTGGTATTTGAGTGCCATGACCGTGTTATTACGAAGTAAGCTAGCTCTTACAGTAAGTGTCTCTAATATTTTATGTGTGCACCTTTCCAGCCAGACTCAGTGAAACCGCTGTAGTGTTTGTGTTAATTCTACCGCACTTTTCTTAACAGTACTGAGACTTTATAACTTGTATGTAGCATACAAAAATAAAAGAATGGACATTTTAAAATTAACAGTAGTAATTCCGACATTACTATTGAGGTTAAGTCACACATATCTCACAATAAAGTACACAGTTAAACTGAACAATACAAACTTTTCCTTTTTTATTTTCTAATATGTATTCACCATCCATCCATGCCCTAGCTACGTGGCGCAACTGTAACACGACAAACTCATACTCGGGAGAACACGGGTTCGATCCATGGCTTCGGCCATCCTCATTTAGGTTGTAGTACATTGTTTCCCGATACCACTCCAGGTGAATGCTGGGATGGTCACTTAACAAAGGCCATGGCCGACTGCTCTCCCAATTGTTGTCATTGTACCGGGTAGTGTGTCAGTGTATATAATTACCTCGCTGTCGACAAGATGTAAAGCTAAAACAAAAATTAAATAAAAAACTAATCCGCTTTTATCGAAAATGACTGATCCAGCCTTCGTCCTTTCAAAACAAATACCAGTCCTCCGATAAATGTTAGGAAAACGTAAGTAATGTATACTTAGTGCACATTTGATTGCACTAGACCAGCTATACCACTTACGTCCAGAGATGTCGTAATTGTTGCTAGTTTACGCCCGAAGCTACAACTCGCACTGTCCCTACCCTCCTATTAGACATCTTCCACTGCTAGTCTATACAACCCCTTGTATTGCCACCTTACATTCATCAAACTAATGCTAAGCTATTTCATTGTCAAATAATTCGAGGATAGTACTGTAGTAGTAATAGTGAGATGATCGATGGTAGATACCTGTCAGTTTGGCGCCAGGGGCCCATGCCCCGCCCCCTAGTTACGACCCAGCTACAGCAGCTTGAAAGTCCAGCAATAGGTACCTACACATGCTGTTGAATGAAGGTAGTTAAGTGCAGTGTAGCTACACCAGTGTATTGTAGGATGAAGTTGAGGAGAGATAGCGGGCGGGCATAACTGTGCGGTAAAGGCACGTCTGTGATCAACAAGGCTCTGCCCTACAAGGAGACACCATGTTGGAATAATGACGTGTAATTTGCTCACGACTAGATCAAGTCATCTTCCACCATGTCTCCTACAACTACTCACATCACAGACCTGTATTTATTACAGGCTACTAACTACTGTGTGTTATGGCCAATGACGTACGGCAAGAACATCTGCCTAGTTAAGGGGCCTCCCCTCCAGCACTTCAAATTCGCTGCAGAGAGTGACTATTCTTTTTGACGAAACAATATTTAACGCACATTACATCCGTATATCCACGAAAATAACACACACTTCAAACTATGTCGCTATAGTTTTAAAAAATTCGGCACGTTTACTGCAAACATCATGTTCGGGCCCTCAAAATGGCCAACAATAGGTTTTCCAGACTGCTGTTTCTGGTCAAATAACTATAGAAACAAGCCTTAGACTTTGAACTACGCTGCCTTGAACCACTTAAAGCCTCGTAGGAACAATAATAATAGTGAAGCAGTGCACGCCAGCTGAGTGTCTTGCACGGAGAGGCGATAATGTAATATATACGTAGGTCAACGGCAACCTTACTGCTCCTGCCTCACACACACAAACGCAGCCTATCTAGACAGACCCCTTAACTTGCAGCAACGTAGTTTAATAAATGGTTAATAAGTGTTGAAAATAAATTCCTTATTTCTTAAAGAGGAATTGAAGAGCTCGGGAGAAAAATAATGGCAACCCTCATTCTTGTAGCGTTCAGCTTAGGTGTAATAACGTATGTCAAATCTGGACGAAGCGTTATATACATTTATCATTTATAATGTGGTTTAAAATAAACTACCAACGTATTTTGTAAATAAGTATTTGTTATAAATTTACGGATATAAATGTTTTATGCCGGCTGTCTTACAATGTGGGATAAAAATATTTACTCCCGAGGTCTTCAGTTATGTACAACTCATCGCTAAAAAAAAAATCAGTTTAAAATTATACAATTTCTTGAAGCAAAAAAAAAAAAAAAAAAAAAAACAGCAATCGCAGACAATTGTTTTCGCCAATTTTCTGAGCAAAAATGAATTTTTTCTTGTAACATATTTCTGAAGAACAATCTCTGATGCCGTAATCTCTTAGGGCGTAAGAAGTCACTCTCGACACATACATCGTTCTGGGTCAAATTTTGCTCAGCAAGTTGGCAAACAGGTATCATTATTTGGATTGTGGTTTTGTAGTATTCTATATTGACTTTTAAAAAAAACGTGCAGATTTACATTGCAGTTTTCAGAGTTTATTTACATATACCGCACACTCTTAATGCCACTATCCATAATTTATTTCAAACAATTGCAAATAACTGTAATATTTTAAAACCAAATGCTTTAAAAAAATTTGAGACTGTGAAATGTCATACTATGCACAGTTTTGGCAAGGCGCATTTCAAATTAGTATACCATTTGCTAGCAAAAAATTACTTTGCTTCATTTTGGCTTATTTTTACAACAAAACATGTGATATTTCAGCGGCAAAAATATAAAAAAACCGTTTGATGTTTTGTAACAGAAAATTCAGCTACAAACGATGATATATACGTGTTAAAACTGTAATATGAGTTTTTGATATATGATTTAATTCTCGTCAAAAAGAAAACATGTTTGAAACCACTGCAAAACTAAAAAGCGGGGACTTAAGGAGGCAGCCTACGTGAACATATGATGCTTGTTGGAGAACTGTAAGTGCTGAAGCAGTAAGGGCGACACAGTATGTGCACCACGCCTCTGCATAGCCTCTAGGCGCATGTCAACAACTAACCGTCAAGGTCACTGCGGGCAAGTGCACAGACACCTTCAGTCACAAGCTCTGCTTTGTAAACAACTCAATAACATAGTTCTATATGTCCTAGTCGCTATTTATCAAATACGTAACTAAATGAATGAATTTGACATGTAAACTAATACCATAGATATTAGTGACAAGTAAAAACTACCTAGTTTTGCTAAACGCGGTAAAAACCCCGTATGTCAACTCAATTACAGTTCGTGCCATATTTTTTCTGAAGTCCATAGCATAGTTTAGCGCCTCGTTTAACTATCGGGTATAAATATTTTTCCTTAGACGAAAATTTAATCATAAGTACTGTCTAAACGTTGATCAGTATTGGTACAACATCGTCTAGTAAATACAAGTAAATAGTGAAATATAAAATAAAAATATATATATACACTCACACACACAGACACACACATATATGTGTGTCTATGTGTGTGCAGGATGTTATAGAAATACTTTTACAAACCTTAGACGGATAGTTCTTACACCAAAATAGAAAAAATAAATGAATATAAACATACGTCCAGAAAAACCTTAGTGCAACACACTGACATATTCTTTAATATTGTTGGATAATGTAATTATGTTACTATATAAGTATGTTGCTGCCTTCATTTGTTTTCTCTATAGCAAAAGAAGTGTAGTGAAGTAGGTCTTTAACTAAGGATTTCCGGACTTATACGGACTTTTTTATTACTTTAGTGTACGAAATCCACCCCCCCCCCCAAGTTTGTAAATATATTTGATACATTCTGTATCTAAATTGTTCGTGTAATATTGAAGTAGGAGTATTCATAATTTAATGCAGGAGACTTATAACAACCTAGTTACTCTACTGATATGTAGAGGTCAATACAAACACTCACTGTAAAAAAACTTCCTCAAATGTTTAGGAAGTTATCCCAGACGCATTATGGGACAGTTACCATACTTCCGTCTTGTAAATATGCAAACGTTTACAAATGTTACGATACAAGTCTGGTAAGTTTAATATACATTTGACTGTTTTATAATTAGGTTTAGGAGTGTTACCATGGTTGCCTGGGAAACTATTCTACCATACCTACTTTCTAAGCGCTCCTATACGCACGTCTGGTAGATTTACTAACTATTTTTAGAGTGTGTTTCTATAATGTTGATCATCAATATTGATAAATTGCACATATTATTTTAAAGAATGTACTGTGTTACCTACTGACGGAGTGTGACTACGTCCAAGGGAAGCGGTATTAGAGCAAGCTATGAGCACGTGACATCGACAATGGCTGCAGGAATAAGCCAATAAGAGCACTTCCCTATTATTGAAGTCGTGTTACTAGAATATCAGTTGCTCGTCTATTGAATGCCAACACTACCTACTAGCCTAATGTTTCCACAGACAAGTCACAGTTGTGAATAGTCACCTCTCAGGACCGCCTCCACACGTACACATTCTTGCTTCGCCACAGGAATCACCAGACCAGAAGCGGAAGTGCAATAAGTGCAGTCACAGAATATTTAGGAATACAGAAGTGAAATAGATTGTAGGAGGGCGAGCTCAGTCACACACGCCAGCAAACTGGATTCCCTGGCCAGCAACATGGCGGAGACACCTACAGCCAATCAGAGCGAGGTGTCTACCCTGATAGTCGGCAGCCAGGCCAATAGGAAACCTGCTGTAGCATGCAAGCACGGGGTTGGTATCAACAACCTCGAACAGACAGTAAGATACGAAGTTCGCCCGTATCTAATAAGCTGCCATGTTATTTCACGTCTGTATTACCATAATATACTATTTAGTCTATGGTACTTAGGTACTCCTGTTATCACTAAAAGAATTTTGTCCTAGTTTGTTTCAGTGCATTATGCACACGTTTGTAATTATGCGTCATGGTGCATTTGTAAAGAGCCGTATGTTATTTGACTGAGCCAATAACAATAACGTTCCTGCAACAACACACGTCTGTGTTGTCGGTAGAATCCCAAGGCTGGTGAGAGTTACAATGTCCAATCACTGACCACGAAGATTGTGCTCATAAGGCTCGAAATAAAGTGAGGTAAAATTCTTTCCGCGAAAAGTAGGAGTCCTTAAGTTGTACATTCCGATTCGTTTCATAATATGATTGGCAGAGAAACAAGAAGAAACCCTCATGTTCCAGTATATATCTTACAAATGTTTCCAAATGAGAACTATCTGACCTTCGTAACGTTGTCTGTTAGGTGCCAGTCTGCAGTGCGAGAGGTCCTGGGTTCGAATCCTAGCCTGGACATGGCTGTTGTGTTTGTTCCTCCAACTCGCTTCACGCTCATAGGACGTTAGTTAAGACGTTGTCATGGGGCCGTGAAACCCTCTCGGGTCGCATTTCAATTTAAGTTACTTAGTTTCCGTGTTCGAGCGGCGCGACGGAATTCGAAACAGTACTTTTCCTCCTTTTTAAGCTGAAGGGGAAGGACGATTGCGAAGAAAAAAAGTAGGGGGGGGGGGCAGGTAACCACATGATCTTGGATGGTCAAGGACGCCGGGGTAGTTACGTAAGGGCCGACATGTGACTAGACAAGGTGGGTGCAAGAAACTTCTGTACCAGGTACGACCTTCTAGTTATGTAAGGACTCACTGGTCTTCGTGAGGCTACATGTTGAGTGCAGCAAGGTCGACATTGACACGTACCATCGCCTGCCTGTAGCCTCTATGTGCATCCTTATAGTCGGGCCACGTCACTTCTAGCTGTGACACTGGGAGGCCAGCAACTACTGGTATTGTTTGTTGACAAGCTAGAATATAATGACCTGTACATACCATCGCTAGAGATGATGGTTTATCGCGGGAAAACTTGACTGTCTGTTGGATTTCAACCACGTTTAGTTTATATAATATGACCGGCTTTCGCTTGTACTTAAAGCTGTTGCCCTATTAGACTAAGCCAATAAGAATCCCGCTATTGCAACATTTGATGCCTATTATTGGTCTGCAGAGAGCTAGCTTGTGTGAGACGTATATCATCCAGTTATTCAAGTCGCAAGAAATTACAGAGTTTTAAAGGTATGTTGGCACAAAACATTTCCCCGATATACCATCATCTCTGACCATCGTTCAATCTCTGATTACGTCCGCCACGAACCAATAAGTGATGTCATTTACCACTTTACAAGATGGTTGCTAGGGCCGCGAATTTTTTTCGCGTAAAGATTTTTGCCCCAGTTCCTTTCAGTGCACATCTGCAGTTCTGTTTCAAGATTATTGTCAGCGTGTCTTTGTGAAGTGACGTCCCTCATATGACTGTACCAATCACAGTAGGTTACTACACAGCACCCTCTTCTGTGATTGGCGGGTAGAACCCTAAGTCACGTGAGTATTAAAACACCACATCAGTGACTATGAAGTACATATGATCGTAAGGCACTGAAACAAAGTGGGACAAAACTGTTTCTCGCGAGATGTTGGTGGCCGTAGTGATTGGCAGTCTAGCGTGGAACTTGTGATTACAGAACACGACGTGGGCGGTCCACGGGAGACATCGAGCACGCATACAGGTTTGGATTCTAGCCTGCTGGCAGGATATAAGTTCAGTCATACATGCCTCTGCTGGTGGCTAAGGGAAGGAACATTCCGTGAGTTCAGTGACGTGCATGTGAGGAGCAGCCGGCATATAAGTGCACTGGCGCATGTCAGAATCCACTGTCTTGCGTTGTCCCCGAGCATTTGTCCATTTGCAGTTCCTCACTGGAGGTGAGGTGAGTGGGCTTTACTTCTCGTCTGCAGCGAGGTCGTTATAGACGTCGACACACGACATGCTACAATGACAGCAGCTGGGAGAGAAGTGGCCATGGCCTATGTTTAGCAGCTATCCCAGTATGCACCTGGAGCGATATCGGGAAACCATGGTAAAGCTAACTCAGGATGACCGGAGTAGAGCTCGAACTCGGGTCCTCCACAGCGCGAGTCCAACGTTGTTATCATTGCTCCACCTCGCTACTCACGGAACATCTAACGATAAACTAATAGAAGGGACTTCAGTATGTATAGGACAGTGGAATCTAACGTGTTGACGACCGAACTCGCGAATTTTTTCTTTTCCCCACTGGTGGTGGGATCATAATGGCGAATGCTCGCGACACGAATAACGAAAGATGTCAGCCAAACAGTAGCGATGTTTAGTTGACGTTAGCTCGTCCGCTCCGACGCTGATCGGCTGCCATATTTGTTATTCGCGTCGCGGGCATTCGAGTGGCCTCTGTGGCGCCATTGTGATTCCAGCATGATGCCGCAGCAACAACAGTAACACAAGGCCCAAGTGGCTCGTGGTAAGTCCTGCTTAATATTGTCTGCATGTAGTTTTACGAACATACTCCATTGTGATCAGAGATTAGATTGCGATGCAGATGTCTTGCAAAGACAAATTCTTAAAGAGAATAGGAAGACATAAAAGCATAGTATATTTAGTCAACAGGATACGCATACAACATAAAATTCCATTAATTGAATTGGATCAAATAAAACAAGGACAGCCAAATAAGGAAAAAAAGAAAAAAAACCACACGAATATGTCATAATGAATGTTCTAGTTCCTTGTCGCTGTCGCGTAGTTACGAGGTCATTTTTCAAACACCTGGCTATTTTTTAAATATTTGTACGTTTAGTATAGTGTCGTGTCTGCCTGAATACACGAGCATTACACCTGCCGTGATTGTATTACACTACACGTCTAATAACTAACAGTTCTGTGTGTTTTATCACGTGTCTTCTGCGACTCAGCGGGGCCGCTGTGTTCGAGTGGTCAGATCACTCAGCTGCCGTCAAGGCGGTCCGGGTTCGATCCCCGGTGGGTTCAACCCGGATTTTTCGCACGTGGGAAATGTGGCTGACATTGCCGTTGGCCGGCAGGTTTTCTCGGGGATCTCCCTAATATTCCGCCCTTCTTATTCCGTCATTTCTACATTGTACGGCATCATGTCATGTCATATATCAGGATATGCAGATGTCTACAAACGTCCAGTCAACAATCTGCACTCGGAGTATGATGCCCTGCCCTCGGATTACCCCCTCCCTTCCCATTCGATATTCATTTGATTTTTGCGACTCATCAGTTTACAAACGTGTGATTACACTGTACACTGCACGCAAACTGCACTCTCCTCGTGTGATTGCACTGCAATTGGCAAGACTGCAAGCAAGCCCGCGCGTGCTCGACCTCTAGTTGACCTCCCACAGCTGCCCAAGGCGGTGTTGCCCTTGTGGAGGAGTTGCGTGTCTTCTACCCCCTCCCTTGTGCCTTGCTAGACCCCTCCCCCCGCCTATGGCTCAGGTGATAGTTTCAAAACTGGTCGAGAGCAGCAGCAATGTAGCTAGAGGGGAAGTGTACTGGGAGGTTATGTAAACTGCTGGACCGGTCCAAAGCAGGATCTTCAGAGATGTTGAGAACACTTGTAGGTTCCTACATGTACAGTCGGCTAAGCGGTGCACTGAACATTTTAATTGTTTTAAAAGATTTTTATTTGTACAAGTTTGTACTGTGACTATTTTTTTTACTGCAACGAAAACATTTTCGCTTTAATAGTTTTTGAACAATGCCATATTAAGGGCTTGTTCCCAGACTGGTGCCAATAACTCAAATATTGTTTAACCAAAAGTTTTGAAAAAAATTGAGTCAATGTGCAATCACAAGATGCGCAATACTGTGGACGCATTTTTTAAAATAATGTACCATTCGCCAGCAAAAAAAAAAAAAATAATTTCCTTCATTTTTGCTTATTTTCACGACGAAAAACGTGGTACTTTGGGTAATGAAATCTAAAAAACCAATCAGTATAGTTCTACAAAAAATGCAGCTACAAATTATAACTAGAGACATGAACTTTTCGCGAAAAGAATTTTGCCCCACTTTGTTCCAGTACCTTATGTGCACGTCTGCAGTTCTGCTTCATAGATATTGGCAGCGTGCCTTTGAACTGTGACGTTTCTCATTTGACTGTAACAATCACAATAAGGTTACTGTAACACCACACGTCTGTGATTTGCGTGTAAAACCCCACGACACACGAATGTCAAAACATCCAATCTCTGACCGTGAAGCAAGTCTGCAGACGTGCACACAAGTCACTGACACAAAGTGAGGCAAATTTCTTTTCGCGAA
>PNEQ01100009.1:0-12986 GCA_003012365.1 Medauroidea extradentata | reverse complement strand
AGGAGTATAAAACCGCAGAATCGGCACACTGGGAGAGAGTTCACTATTGGTCGTGCTAGAGTAAGGTGCTATGGTTGTGGAGATAGACTGGTGAAGACATCTTGGTGTCGTCAGAGTCTACTGTGAGGCGGCAGGCGGCTACCTTCGGAGCAGTGTTGGACGAACCAAAAGGACTGCTGCGGCAGGCTGACAGGCGAAGAAGGAGGTACGCGACGGTAGTTGAACTGAAGACCTCAAGAGTGAAGACAGCAGTGCACTCGGGGTGCTGCGCAGTACACGACGATTCATCAGCACGGCGGACTATTAAGGTTGTACACTGTCACTACTTGAAAGACTGTTGATTGTATACATGACTGAATTTATTGAGATTTGTACTGTTAAATTAATTGATGGTAGACATTTTTTTGTGCTTTAATTGTCAAAGTTAATTAACGTGTTTGTGACACAGTGGTAATTGTGTGCATAACTAATTGTGTTGTGAGAGTTATAGTTGATTACTGTTTTGTATATTTCGTAGCTTTTAGAGCTATTAAATCCAGTACTTAATTTAACTCTTTTATTTATGATTATAAGACCTCTATTCCAAAAGAACTCATGGGAATTGCCAACATATGAAGTTTGTCTCAAACTTGTAACAATATATATAAACTAAAAGTAAATATACAATGTAACACACATTATTACAAATGTTTCTAATTCTATATTGTCAGTGTTCAATTTGCCCTGTAGTAACGACTTAAATAACACAGCCCTTTATATAAGAGCAAGCGTTGCTTGAATTCTGTGGAAGTTGGTCACAGCATTTGTTACAATTAAATGCTGAAAATGCAGACAACTCTCACAGTGCTTAGTCAACATTTTTGGTTTGTTCAAATTGTTTGAAAGCACACAGATTAAAAATGTCATTATAAAATCAGAGAAAACAAAGTTTCCAGTAAACTCGAAAATTTTGTATATCTACCATATATTTAAGAGTTGCACATGACGTGCAATACAATACCTTTGCGCTGAGTTGATGTATGTGCAGTTAAAATTAATTAAGTGCTCCAGGTAAATGGCATCATCATTTCTGAAGTAAAAAAAGTAAAAATTAAAAAAAGAAGAAAAAAAACAAGAAATTGTACCTATTTCAAAACATTTGGCCATTTAGTTTCTGCTGTGTACTACGTTCTATTGCTGTATGTGGAAGGAAAATGGATTGGTACCTATTGCACATGCTTCAAACACTTTGATAGCAAGCAGTATCTTCAAAAACCCAATAAAACTGTAGTAACGACCATCAAATGGGTACGTTCTAATGAGCTTTGGTTCGGTTATAGCATGAGCCAATATACACAATGTTCTCATTAAATGCCAGAAAGTAATACTGTGTATACTGAAACTAAACATGTTGACAAAAACTAACAATTTTCATTTGTCAACAATAGGTATGTAGACAAAAATGTATAGGTACACTTACAGTATTGTACTATTGATAAATGTACAACAATTATTTTCATGTGATTGTTTGACTGGCTGAGGCAGCTTCCTCGGTTGGAGAATGGTGGTATCCTGCAATCTATACTCCATCCATTCTAAGGTTGCAGCTAATTCATGCAAGTGAATGACAATACAATTTTTGTACGGCATACATTTCTTTTGAAATATTGGGGAAAATGTAAGTTAACTATATTAGGCACACTCACAATGCGATGAATCAAAATAAAATTAAAATGCTTTGATTTATTTCGTTAGCAATTATTATTTCTGCTGCAACCTTAGGCTGAATAGAGTATAGTTTGGTAGACGGCAAGCAAAGTTTGGGAACTAGTACACCTAGCAGTCAAAACGCAAACAAACTAGGTTGCAGCAAGAAATTTGAAAATCTGCCAACGTAATTGTAAGTCAAGGCCTGGGGGGTTGTGTTCAAATGGCGATGCACTGCTGGGCTACAGTAGTTACCAGTGTCTTAGTTCAGCATTATTGTCCAAGGGTGGTAGGCACCTCATTAATAGTGTGTTGTAACACGAGTCAAATGTTCAGTTTGTGAAAGGCTGAATGTGTGCAGCAAATAGTTTACCCTGAGGCAGTGGCGGCCGGTCAATGTTTTGAGCTCAATGCTCTGAACATAATGTCCTTCACCCCCTTCCTCGCTAAATCGCTATACTTTCTTTCCCTGTTTGTTTAACTCAAAGGTATAGGACTTTTGCTTTACATGTCTTGAGAAATTGCTCTGCGCTTCATGGCAAGTAGTAATGTAGCCAATAAAGTGTGTTGTAAAAAACTTTCAACCTAAAGATGTTATCTACAATGTATAGGTACTCGTTAAATACACAAGCAATGAATACCACTAACGGCAAGTTAGTATTCTACAATCTCAGTTTCTATACATTAGTTCTTACTGCGTTCCCTCTGTGTTTCCTCACGATTAATGTGAACCCGACTCGTAGATAAAATGCCAACAATATCGCATGTGAGACGTCTTAAGACTACATTAGAGTTCGGCTTGTCTAAATGCAGACGCAATTTTATAACACACGCGAAGTAGGCCTACGAATATCTTCAGCCCCGCATCGGCATATAATTTTGATACGATTAAATAACTATTCCGAAAACTATAACTTATAAGTTATTATAATAACTCCTTCAATTATTAAAACTATACGTTTCATGTGCTTGTCCACTCGAAAATCAACACATACACAAACCTTAAAATAATTTTCCACTTACCGTCAAGCAACACAGAATTTTCACAAAAATTAATCAATATTGTAAAATTCGACTTACCAAATTATCCCATCATAAAGCGTCGGTAATGTATCCATTGGGCTGAAGACTAATAACATAGATTCTACTGCAGTTCGTTATTTATGCACAGTATCACGTCACTGACGCCCACAACTTACAATAATAATACATAGTAACGTACTATTCATAAAAGTTATTCAAAGTCAGCTACACGTCCACGCGGCACCGAAAATCACTTTGTTTACAAGTCTGCAATGTACGAACACGTGCGCGACGCGAGCGGCCATCATTGACAACGCGCTGACGTAACTGTCGCGCGCTTGCGCAGTAGGCAGCAGGGCTACTCTGCTCATTGCACGGAGCAGGTGTTGATAAAGGCGAGGTTCCCGCATCTCTCTACGCCTCTGGCTAGGACAGGGGGTAGGAAAGAGGAGTGACAACCGTGCGCTAGTCCGTGGGAGCACCGAGCCAGGTTTACACCATAGAAAAGGGCGGCTTACACGAGCAAAATTACTTGAAAAAATTCCGTCCGCCTATAAAACATAGCGCAAAGCAGTCGATCTAATATAAAGAAAGGTTAGAAGTATAAATTATGTCACATTACCTGAAATTTAATAAAATTAAGTACACAATAACTTTGTAAAAGTTTACTCAGTGCTACAGCACGAGAGCACGGCCTTACGCACCGCCACTGCCCTGAGGGTTTATGCTTGAATTGATTATGGCTTGTTTGAACTGTCCTGTTGGTGTGTTTATAGTTACATCACAGTATTCTGCATTGCTCGGTTTGTACTCTAGTTGTTAGACTAACTTATATGTTGCATAGTTTTATATGCCATAAACCAGGGACATTTAATTGGTAAGCCTACTGTAAAAAAATGTGGAGTCGGGTAGTAGTTTAGGGTACATTAGTTTGTTCAGAAACCATTTAAAAACCAATCACCAAATTGAAATTGGAAAAAGTATAAATCTGCAAGTATGTAATTACAAAATTGAGTGTCCTATTACACATACACTGAAAAATTCCGATGGTAAATAACAGATTTCAAAATAACATAAGTGTCAACCTGTTGTATGAAGTTGGAGAGCTTTGCAAAGTGCCGACAAAATTACATTTCATAATTTCATAAGACCATTAAGTACTCATTTTTCACTTCAATGTACATAATTTAAAATAAAAAATGTTTCAATTTGCAGACACTACTCTTTCAAGAAATATGTTTCTTACAACTCTTTAAGGTACTATTTGTCCACTGACTACAACATGTATGAGTGATATTTCTGGTCTGTACGTTCTTTAAAATGGAATGAACACGTTGCTAGCAAGCGTACGATTATTTAACTAGATTGGATACAACATATTCATCAGACAAAATTACAAGTCAGGTTAATAAACGTACTCTACAGCCTGATCTCTGGCTATAACAGAACATCTAAGAGAACAAAAATCACAACAGAACCAACTCACTGTAAAATAAAAGTTAAAATCTTTCAAACATCAGTAGATCTTGTGAGTTTGAGTTTAGTTTTATTTTTTATAAAAATTTTTATATTTAAGACATACAGCCTTCTTGAGGTCGAGGTTCACCTCAGTTTTCACTGTATTTTTTTATTTTTATATTTGTACCATATATTTTTTTCTTATTTTAGGCACAAATTGTGATTAAATCTTCCTCTTAGGAAATTTGTGTATCTCTCATAGTTTTTGCATAATGAGTCGTAAATATCGAAATTTGTACTTTACGGTTTTATGTACGCCACTAAAACCAACTGATATACGAAACTGAAAAAATTCACACAGTGTATAAGAGTATTGTAGGCTATGATTTGACACATTTAAAACAAAAAATATAAATATTTATTTATTTGTTAAAAAATTATTGAAATTTTAAAATTTAAATTTCAAAATTCAGCATTTTTTATTAAATGCAATTTTTTTTTGTTTTTATATATACAATTAGAACCCACAGAGTGTGGTGAAGTAAAGTTATTCACCAAGAGCGTTTTAAATGATGAGGTAAATTATGTGCAGGATGGAATGGTGTTCCGCACTCCATGACTGCGAATGTTGCAAAAAAATTCTCCAGGGTGCCTTAGTTCAACGCTCTCAGAAAAAAATTTAAATCCCTTCTTCTGAAGGTTGCTCCTTTTAAGCCTTATATTGTGTGTAGCCAGTCTTTTACAGAAGGAGGCCTACTTGTTTTCCCTTTGCTGTCCACGAACTGGAATGACTTCATAACTTAAACAGCTTCATTCCAAAACCCAATACGACTCCACGTATTAGAAATTGCACACCTTAAATGTTTCCCATTTTTGGCTTTCACACAGTTACTGCTTACGCTGTCGAACCGCATATCCATAAATAAAATCAGGTCTGCTGTGTCTGTTGCCTTTGCTGTAACATAGCAGTATTTTTTTTTACCTGTAAAGATGAAAAGAACATGATTAAAGTTTGTGACTCAATACTCTTTATTACTGCTACACAATCCTTATAATTGAAGCTTGCTACAATATGTTACCTTTGCTGAAACACACTGTGAAGAATATGAACATAGATCTACACAAAATCAACACGCAACCCACAAATGCAACTTTTATGTTCACAATATCTCTATAATATGTGTAAAATTGTCTGGATATAACACAAATCTTACAGAAAGCAAGGTTTTGTTGCTATTCACAGTTGTCGCTGTGATGAGGATCTATGGCAAATGCTTTTATCTGTCTGATCACACTCTGACGAACCTTTGATGATTGTACATCCTGGTCACATAACCTAGAAAACCTAACAGACTACTTTTCGTACCGACCATGTAAATATGGCACTGGCACAACTTACTTCTGTATCAGCGTCGTTTCACATAACCATTGGATGCTTGTGAAGAAGTAGAGTCTATAAAATAATGTGGAGAAAAATTATTAGGGTTGTGCGAATGTGGGTTTTTGTTTAATGAAACGAAAGTGATAAATAGGCCTATGTCAATTTCACGAAATCGAAATTTAAATGAAGACTAATTTTGTAAGAGATTGACCCCAATGAAAGTTAAACAAGCATTTTATAATGGTGAAAATTATTTCATTCTGTATTTACTCAACTCGGTGGGGCACATTATCAGCTATTTTTTGCCGTATTATTAGTGGTCGTTCAGTATAATAGTAGTTTTGAAATATTCCTGTTATGCAGGCATTGAAAAATAACTTTACAGCAGAAGCCTACGAAAATTTTAACGCTGAAGTTGTTAGTACACTATATGAACAATTGATAATAACTCAAACATTCATGAAAGTAGAGTATTTTTGTTTCATTATATTATCACCAAACAATTTTCTTTCTAAAACTCAAACATGAAAGTTAATACTATTCGTTACCGCTTCAATTTAACAACAATTTTCCCAACACTTAAAATGTTGAGTTTTTGGGTATTACAACTTACTTCCTTACAATTTTCAGTTTAGTGGAAAAGCAAACAAACAAACAGATCCATCGAGCTAAAAGAAATGTCAGTGGTGGAATGTATACAAGTTCAACAGTGACTGCAACACTCCAAATAAAATTTAACATGTATATACTGTGCACATCCTTGGGCGTGATGAGTTGAATTACATGGCTTTTTACATGCACTGCCTTTTCATGTTTAACATTGGTGTACTGCCGCAAAAAAAATATTTCTTACAGGCACGTCTGTTTTATTTCATTTCATTTACAGACTTACCAATGTTATAGGAACACTTCAAAGTTGTTTTAATTCATATAAAAATAAAATATTTTACATGCACTTAACAAGAAAAGTGCAGTTTTAATTATTTTGGTTAGTTTGTAAAAAGGGCCATGGGCCAAAATACACTTTTACCTGTGTAATAAATGAAACTGTCAGTATATGTAAAAGTTGAGGTCTTGTGCACAACCATTTAATAATTTGACAAATAACTGCAAATAATCACAAATGTAGTTTCACTGTTCTTGCCAACCACAGCGAATGTTTGAGAAAATAAGTTATAAGTAAATTCGATAGATTGTAAACATTTTTCAGTCTTTATAACAATGAAATGTACAGATAACCTTTCAAAAGTATCGAAGTATGCGTAGACTAATGCATTTAATAGCACCATTGCGCTCACTTAAAAATAATATTATATACATACACATGTGCATGCACATGCGTGCTAGCACACCCCCCATACATACATGCACCCCGCACATACACACACCCTACACTCTTTCATTTACCCCATGTAGCCTACCAAACATCCTCATTACAGATTAAACACGTTGACTGATCACCTGAGGACAGTTTTGAACTTTCATATTTTTTGTGCTCTCAGGCTTCACATGCTCACGTCAGGCGTGGACATGTTCTGGTGCCATTTTTTGACAGCTGTCAAGACTATAAAACTGCTCTAAATGGCTCCAAGATACCATACATTTTCTAATTCCCCCTTTACTGCTCCATGAATTTTTGTCCCCTATCCGCAGTTTTGAGCACACTTGACACTTTTTTGTGTCACTGCCACACTTTTTTTAATGCTACTATCCTACATTTTTTTGCGATAACCCTAAAAGTTTCTGTACCTCTACCATGACATTTTTTCTCTTGTAATACCGTACAATCTCTGTACATCTATCCAACTGTACCCTGTCCTATATTTTTATGTACCTATATCTAACAACTGTAACCTACCCTACAATTTTCTGTACTTCTACTCGTTAGGCAGTAAGTGGAAAAGGTGCAGAGAAGAGTGGCGAGATGGGTGAAGGGTAGATGAAGAAGACCGGGGAGGATGGAGAGGAGGAAAGTAATATTAGCCTATCAGTAATGATGAAAAAATGGGATGGAATACATTGAAGGATAGAAGGAGAGTTGAAAGACTGGTCAGGATGAACATAATTGTGAAAGCGTAGGGAAAATGGGGAGGATTACACTATCACCTAACTAAGGGAGGGTATAGAAGGAGAGGAAACAACAAAACAACACCCAGAATATTGAGATGGTGTGGAGTTTCAGCAAGAGTTGTTTAAATAAAGTAATTTCTTAAAACAGTGCTCATCACTAGGGCCCGGTAGTTTCCGCGAAAAGATTTTTGCCCCACTTTGTTTCAGTGCCTTAGGTGCACACCTGCACTTCAACTTCATGATTATTTGCAGTTTTTTTATGCAGAGTCATTATTCATTTGACTGTGCCAATCAGTACATGGTTAACTGTGATACATCGCGTCTGTGATTTGCAGGTTTAACCTCCAGACGTTGTATGTTACACATCCAATCACTTACCACACAGCAGAGATGCAGGTGCACACGTAAGACACCGAAACAAATTGCTGCAGAAATCTTTTCGCGAAAACTACCGGGCCATACTAATCACACATTAACCAATAATTAGTAAGAATTTACTACTTCACTGAGCTGCCTGCACTACCAATTCCACTCTGCACTCTTACATACACACATATACAACAGATGAGAAACAAGGAGGGATTATTTTTATCTGTCCTCAATGTCTTTTCCTTCTGCCTGAATAAGCAGTTACAGAGTCATGCTCACTAACGTCCCTACCTCACACGCATCAGGCATTGCTGCCTGTACATCGTTGCCCTTGTACATTGAGTGCATAAACAACACATAATTCCCACCTACATCCTACATAAGGCACACACCCTTGCTTGCTTATCAATACTGCGGCTACAAGTTGACTGTGGCCAGTGTTTCTAACCGACAAAACCTCATTATTTTTGTTTTTATAATTTCATTGTAGATAACAAACCATTCGCCAAAATCTTTTCGCACACATTATCAAGCTACTTTAAATTTACTGTTAAGTTCACTATGAAAATTTTTTTAAATTTTTTTCTCAAGAAACTTGTTGCGAAAATTGTAATGCACGTGCTATACATGAGATGCGCTACATCAGAGTATATACATTGTACTGTATGAATGTGAACTGTTACCAAAAAAACCGAATCAATGTGAGTAGCTTTGCCGTATGTTTTCAAACGTTTGCAGGTACTTCCTTTGACGCCCCAATCAACTGGCAAGTTGACGTCATCCCAAACT
This sequence comes from Medauroidea extradentata, assembly GCA_003012365.1. Classification (NCBI taxonomy): domain Eukaryota; kingdom Metazoa; phylum Arthropoda; class Insecta; order Phasmatodea; family Phasmatidae; genus Medauroidea; species Medauroidea extradentata. Next base: position 4,210 of record PNEQ01100009.1, on the reverse strand, counting down.
GGAGAATGGCATTGAAAAGTCGCTGAGCTTTCAGGAAATGAGTCTCTGCATTTGGTTAGGTCACCAAAATTATAACCAAAGCAAATTTGTGTACATTGCAACACTTACCAGTACTTTACTAAAATATATTCTTTGCCTTAAAAGTGCCTTGCACTTGCAGAAACATAAATAAGCCACCATTATAAATTGAAATCAACTATACGTACTGACATGAAGTTTATTCAGGATGATGTAAGTAATTTTTACTAATTCATACTGATTTATATGAAACATTGAACTGCCCCTAAATCATCTACCAATACCCTCCAAAACTTTCCAGCCCCATCACCATCACCAACTCCTCCGAAAGTAAATTCCACTCCTTCACAGACAACCTATGCAAAGACTGACTACCCTGCTCTGATCATCACCTGAATATTTTCACTATTAGGCCCTCTTCCTCTGTACTATGCTTTAGTTAACAGTACAGTAATTAGAGTATTAATAAAGAAACAACATTATGAGCAGCACCAAAAGAAATTTGTAATGACCTGCAGATGTCGCAACAATGCACATTTTCAACATATACACTTAAGGTATGTTAAGTTCAGCTTTGCTTAGCAAAAGCACGCCCAGGGAGGCAGACTGGCAGTTAAACCTCCTCCCTGTATTATTCTATAAATAAATGTAATGAATCGTAATAGCAGTAATGGCTGCATGAGATAACATTGGAAAGAATACTGAAGATTAAATCATGTAAATGAGAAGTGAATTAAAAAGAGCAACTTAACCCATTAGTGTGCAAGATAAATCTAAGCAGGCCTAACTCTCTGAACTCAGAATTAGAATCAAACAATGAAAATATATGGTGCAGGTCATCAGTTTATAAAATGTGTGTGAATCGAACATGCGCCTTCAACATACATATTTCAAATAAAGTAAGCCAGAAGAAATTTCATAACTTGACTGAACTCTTATCATTAAACATGTTAAAATTAAAACATACCTTCACATCTTCTTTGCTGTTCCAATCTAGCAGCTACATCTGGAGGTTACAGGAATCAATTTTCAGGACCTTCCACCTCATTAAAACCTGTAAATTACAAGTAGCTCTTAAAAAACTGTAAATAAAAAATGACAACTCCAGTTCACAATGTTATAAGCAAAAATACTCCTCACATACCGGCATAAAATACTAATGAAAATAGTTTTTATCGATGCAAGAAGAAGTCGTACATAAAGAAAATTGTGTGGAGTTTTTAAGATTTTTGTTACGTTTGTTCGGTTAGTTTGGTTATATTAGGTTTTTTTACCCTCCAGTATTCCGTTAGGTTAGATAAAGTTAGATAACCTTACCTAACCTAGCTGAAAATGAAAAACTGGGGAGCAAAATAACCTAATTTAGCAAAATTAACCTCAACTAACCCAACGAAACCCAAAGTAACCTTGCGAAACGGTACGAAAATCTGAAATTTTTAAACTTGGTAAACCACAATATTCTTTACGTACGACTTCTTTTTACGTATTTAGAAACATTTTTCACTAGTAAAATGTGCCTTTAAAGTCAATAGTTTGGCCAGTATACGATGAGTAGTTACTCTTCATATTTACCCACTAGGTCAATTTTCAGGCTGCGAACTTACCTGGCAGATGCATTGATGGTAAAAAAAAATGTATCTTCAGATGGCTTGAACCAGGATTCTTGTAATATTCAATGAAGATTTTCCCACAAACTCTGTATCTTTTTCTAACAGTCGATTTAACCATAAAATTTTAAATTTGCTATTCGCTCTAACCAAATATTATATACATAGACAAATAAATACTTTAGATTGATATCTCCCATAGAGAAAGCGCTGACAGCGCGCTGCCAGCGCCCCATGCGGCTGTGTCACGAACTAACTCAATGGCGGGTGGTTTAAAATGTTATCAGGGGCGGGAAATTTGAATTACTTAAACTAATATGCATGCCATATTATTTTATTAAATGTGTCGCATATATATATATATGTGTATATATATACATATTTAAATATACATATACATATTTAAATATATATATACATATTTAAATATATATATACATATTTAAATATATATATACATATTTAAATATATATATATATATATACATATTTAAACATATATATATATATATACATATTTAAACATATATATATATATACATATTTAAACATATATGTATATATATTTTTAAAAAATATATATTTAAATATATATATACATATTTAAATATATATACATATTTAAATATATATACATATTTAAATATATAGTATACATAATTATATATTTATACTCGCACACATTTAAACATATTTATCTACTCATAATTTAAGTAATATTTTTGTACTTCATCTATTACATCGGCATGAAATTACAACAAATGTTTTGTCCTGCTTTTTATCTTTACAGATTTATTTTAACAAAGCCATCATATTTCAAACATAGCTAATTATACAGAAGCAATAATATTAACAACCATTAGAAATATTTTGTATTGTTAGCAAAAAAGAAAAAAATTCTTCAAAATAAAGTATTTCGCATTTAATGTACTAAATATTTTTTTATGAAAAGGCAATAAATAAAAACACACAATTAATCTACTAGTATTTTTATTGCATTTGTAGAAACAAGCACACTACAACCTTCTTCTTTGAAAAAAAAAAAATCAACATAGAACAAAATCTATTACAGTAAGTACAAAAAAATACTATTCTTGACAAGCAAAATAATTCAAAGGTATTCATCACTGATATCTATATGTCAAACATTGCCTGTAATTTACTTCATCCTCCCCACTGGCCCTTGCTAAGGTTATTTCTACTACAGGTTAGAAAGAAAATACGTTTTCTTATGGGAGAGCTTGGCACAGGGAAAATTTCTGCCACTAGTTTCGCTTCAATCGCTAAGTGACCAAATAAATACAAAACCATAGTAATATAAAATTTAAATAAACTTGGAAATTTTATTAGTCATCCAATTTAGTTTTAAAGTGAAAAGAAACCAATTTCGCGTTTTAAATTATCAACTTAATGAAACTTAAAATTCAGGAAAGCTCTGTGATTGGTCAATTTGGTGCATTAGCGATACCAGCGCTCAAGTGGCAGAAATTTTCCCTGTGCCAAACTTATAACATTGATCTTTCTAACCTGTAGTAGAAATAACCTTACCCTTGCCTTCTCCATCTATCCTTCAACAATCTTGCTGCCCTCTTTTGCGCCATCTCCCTCCTCTTTCACATCACTGTTGGTTCTATTCAGTACCTTTCACAGCATTCTTAAGAGCCCTTCTTCCCTTCGCAACTGCTCTCTCTACCTGCCTTTTCCATCCAAGATCAGACTGCATCTCAACCTCTTAATACTTGATTATAATTATATAATAAAGATATAAGCAAATTACAGTATTTCTTGAAATATAAGCTGTTGTTCAAGCAAACATCTCAAATTTCATGTGGCTTTGTTTATTTGCCTGTGCACCCACACAGCTGTTACAATAATGACCAATAAAAACTTGCATATTGCTTTTGAAAGTTTAGTCACGTTTGCCATTTTTATATATTGAATTTATATACAAACTAATAACAATATGTACGCACATAAAACTTATGATAATTTTTTCTGCAAATACACAATAAAAATTCAGTTGTCAGATAGTTAAATATACTTTGCCAAAGTAAATGTACGCAAACTAGCTTTGCTAAGCATACTCAGATAAATGATATTCCAGTTAAAATAAAAACATGTGAATGCACTGACATAATAGGTCAACATTTTTTTAAGCAATATGGTATATAACTCTGTAAACATCATAGTTTTCAGTAACTGTAACACACTTCTTATATCTGTATTTTGTGTACATAACTACATATCCATATACACTTTCTTTATTCTGTCCCCCTTATGCAATCCTAGCAACCTAATGTGTTCTATATATGAATTTATGCAATTTGAAAAAAGATTTACTGAATAAAAATACACATTACTATTCTCCGTTCACTCTGAGTTGAGTTCTGAAGTAAACAAACAATGTAATATCATTGCAATTCGCTAGCTTCTAATTGGCTCAAGTTACTATGTTAGGAGATCATCTAGTTAAGGGCAGCTAAATATATATAGGAAGGGCGAACAGTAGTGAGAAATTCCAACGTACTATTTCCAACCGACAAAAGTGTGTACAGCCGGCATCAAAGGAAACAACACAGTATATA
>PNEQ01100000.1:0-20178 GCA_003012365.1 Medauroidea extradentata | reverse complement strand
AAAATATGCAAATTTTGACTTTGAAGTGACATTACGGGAAAACTAGATGAGCTAATTTTTTTCCGTTAGATATTAATGTTCTCTGAAGTAATGTCTACAAAACTAACACTATTTTATACAAATATAAAATTATGAATTTTTCCCCACTTGAACGCCCTTAAGAGGGCGTGGTACATAATTCAACGCTAAAAGCATTAATCTATAACTGTAGGTTTCTTGAAGCCAATTTGCGAAAATTAAACAATGGCAGTCCTAGACAATAGATTTAGCCAGCGTTTTAAACAAAATTGTTTTCATTGTTACAAACTTCTTAGGCACAATCTCTAACACTATTTCATATAAGTATATAATCATGATTTTGTCGCACTTGAACACTCTTTGAGTGACCGTCTTTTGAGTGTTCGAGGGGCCTTGAAGTGCAGAAGCGGTAAGGATAAAACAGCACGCACTTCATGCCTCACCGTAGCCTCTAGGTGCATGTCACTGAACTGGCCTGCAGTCTTCTCACACCGACAACTTGCCTGTAATATGCATTCAGCGCTGACCCCAATATTAGACAGGATGGTATATCTCGAAAATATTAAGTGCCAACATACCCTTGAAAACTCTGTAGTTAATTACAACACATATGATTAGTAGAGGCAATGATTTATAGTGAAAAGAATTATGCAACATTTTCTTTCAATGCCTCACGTTCACATCTGCAGCTCTGGTATGTAGTTATTGACAGCGTACATTCCTGTAGAGGCGTCACTCATTTGACTGAGCCAGTGAGAATAACGTCCCTGCGACACCACACGTCTGTGATTAGCTGGTTATGTCCCAAATATGTTGAGAGTTAAAAACAACCAATCACTGACCATGAAGCAGAGCTGCAGATGTGCACATGAGGCATCGAAACAAAATGTTGCATAATTCTTTTCACCAAAAATCATTGTCTCTAGTGATTTCGTGATGTATGTCTGACACAACGTAGCTGTCTGCAGACCAATAATAGACATCAAATATTACGACAGCGTGATTCTTATTGGATCAGCTAAATAGGGAAACAGCTCCACATAAAAGCGAATGCCAGTAATATTCTGGTAAACTGAACGTGCGTTAAACTCAGACGGCAGTCAAGTTTTCCCGCGATGAATCATCCTCGCTGCGTATTACTTTAAGGGCTAGTTCCTTAGTTTTGCAATGATTTCGAAAATAATTTTTTTATTCATACCTAATACTCATCGAAATTTTGCTCCACAGTTTTGACACTAATATGTCATAATTTGTAGCTGAATTTTTTTGTAGCAATGTACTGGACGGTTTTTTAGATTTCGTCACCCAAATTTACACTTTTTTGTCGTAAAAATAAGCCGAAATGAAGGAAAATATTTTTTTCTGATGAATAATACGTTATTTTTAAAATCTCATCCACAGTATTGTGCATTGTGTGTCTGCATTTGTCTGAAAACAATTTCAAAGCTTTTGGTTAAAAAATATTTGAGTTATTGGCACCAGTCTGAAAAAACTAAGGAACAAGCCCTTCAGGCGTAATGTTGAATATTCAGGCCAAAATATCCATACCAAAAAATGGCCACAAAACATAATTTTTTTTTTTTTTTTTTTTGCCATTTCGGCAGCGTTAAAATATGGTCCATAGATTCGTGTATGATCTGAAATGGACATGTGTGTGTACCGTTCTATGAATGATGATCCTAAACAGACGTAACTTATGCTCACTGAGAAGTTTTCGAATAATGTTGTATAGGCGATTCGGGATAAAGTGAGATCTCCAAAAAGCCCTGCTAAAGTTCTATTTCCAGCCAATTCGTATATTTCTACGCGCAACGGCTGACGCCGGGATATATCTAACCTCCATAGATACGTAACTTAATGTTTGCGCGAGTAAGATAAATTGTGCAGTCAGTATGCATTGATACAGTTTGATAAAAAAAAGGTTTATTAAGTATATAAAATCTAATTACGTCGATTTCGGTTGATTTTGTTTCAGCATTGTCGTATTTAAATAGGAAATTACGTGGAACTTTATTGCGTAGTTTTGCTGCCAATCTTACAAGCAGTAAGGCAACTATTGTTAATGTTGAATTATGTGTAGCAACTGTTAGAGATATTTTTCGAAGGTTAAAATTTTAGTGCTCACTTTATCCGGAACGACCTATAGCGTCCGAATTTCTGCACACAGCTCGGCGGCATGATCAGACGGCCTACTACAGTGATCCCGCTTCTAGGTTTCGTACTCACAAAATACGCTTGTCCAAGTGACCACCTTAAGGGCGTCGTATACCCGCGCGTGAGAGGCTCAAACCGATGGAGCTGTAAGGTCGACCTTGAAGCGCGCATCAAATGCCGCGTCGCCTCAACGAGCCAAGCGCTGAACTAGCGTGCAAGGTTATCGCTGAACGGTTTTTACTATGAGTCACTAAGCAGTGACCATGTAATTTTATTTGTGGAAAGTCTGCAACTAAGTTAGGTCGCAATCTGAGTTTCACGTACATCCGGTTCCTACTTTTTGAAGTACGGAAGTCTGAAAACGCCGTTTTTAACCATATTCGAGGGCTTAGAAACTGTGTTTTTAATCAGTATGGCGTCTTAACAATGAGGTTCTGACCTTGTCTGAAGTTTGTTTTCTTTTCGCACGTTGGCACGATGGGCGCACGTGGAATATTTTTGTAGAAAAAAAAACCTGTTTACGAACACACTGCAACGCATTTTAAGCGTGGTATAGGCAGTCGCCTTAAGTTCTTTCTGAAGTACAGAATATTTAGGAACAGAGATTTGAAATAGTCCGTAGGATGCAAACTTGCAACCAATAAGCGGCGAAGTTCACCCGTATCAAATAAGCCGCCACGTCGTTCCACGTCTGTATTACTATCTAGTCTGTGCCTTAAGTATTCGCGTCGTCGCTTCCTCCGTAGTACAGCACTGCATACGACAAAATTTAGGGCAAAGACGGCGTCATCAAAGCTACTTTGCCATTTGTTATGCATGTATTTGTATTTAAGACGTTCATTATTCAGGGAACAAGGCGAATTAAATGTAGCCTATGTTTCAACCACCAGTATAAATGCATGGAAGTATTGATTGTGTAGAGAAGTTTCGGTGTAGAGAAGTTTCGATGCCTGTTTATCAAATATTCGACAGTTAAAATTATTAATTGAGGCGGACTTTGTTTTCGGTTGTAAATGTAAAGTCCGAGAATTAGATGTTCTATTTGTCTGCCTTTTTTTCCTGACGTTATAAACAACATAGCTAATTACTGAATCTACTATATAAATATAGGTTGATGGTCACTAGTTTTAATTAAACAGGTGAAAGCCAAAATTTGGGACGTCAGCGAAATTAAGAAATTACAACTATTATCATAATTCCGACCACAATAAAACAACAGCATTTTTAATTTTCGACAATAGATAGCATTATTTATGTAAAATATTTAAAACGTATATAATGAAAATACAACGTATTTTTGTGTAATGTTACTTGGACCATTTCGTACTTTACATTTTAGACAAAGTCCCTGCAAATATCTAAATTTAATTTAAGAAATGTATTTAAAACATCTGCACTGACAGTTACAAACTGAATTATAGATAGAGTATGTCACTATTCAAAAATTAATATTTTACGACATTACATAATTTCTGCTCGTATGTGACAGTCTGCTTGCAATGGAAACAACTTGGTAATAATGCAAATTCGTGGTAACTTATTATTTGTTTTTAATTTTCGTATGTAAATTAGCTTAAATTTTTACATTTTGTCGTATTTCAAGTACATGCGCCTAATCTTTCAAGTTTAAGTTATTCAGCACGAAGCAACTGCGTTTGCCAGAAGGAAAATAACGCTATGAAAGCTTTTTATCCATAACTAAAGCGGTAACTATATAGCATTCACGCTTTGATTGCACTACAGAATTACATGGACATCTTCTCTCTCTATTCAACGCACGATAACTACCATTAGCGCTGTCCTTGCTTCGGCACGCGTTGTTGCCAATAATCCCAAAATTTTCAAATTGTATCTTTGAACTTAAATTGTTTGTATATTGTACAGCATCGAAACGCGCATAGGGTGATATATTCGTTTCATCATTTACACCATTCTTAGGGAGTGAATAAATTCAAAATGGAATATTTGGAACTAAAGCATAACCGTAAACAAATTTTTATGGTGTGTTATTTCATATATCTGAAAGCTTACGAAGATTTCTGAAGGCTAAATGTTATTTGTTAGCTGTACAGAAAATTGTTTATAACGTTACGTGTATTTTATAACGAACTGAAACATCAAAAATTTGGTAAGTGAGAAACGGTTTTATTATTGATGTTATATTGGGTATGTGTGCGAAAATGTTTTTCGTAATAAGCTAAATAAATTTTTAAAAGCAATTCCACCACAATAACTTTAGTCGTTCTCTTGTTTATAGCTGTTAAATGTGTAACGTATTGTGCTATGCGCTCGCCACGTGTTCTCACTACACCTGAGTGTCGTTCGAAGCGTTGTCTAAAGAGAAAAAAACTTTCCGTTATAGTTACTTTCTACGAGGTTTTGTCCGGAATGGTTCATACATAACATACATGCTTCTTTTAGTCAGCAGTTTTCTTCGTCCCGTGTCCCAACTGTGTTCACAAGTGAAACTACTGTGTTTCGCCGCCAAGCGATTCGCTGTGTATGATAACTGATATCGAAACAAAAATTTCGTGTGCGTTATTTCTTGTTAGCATGTATTTGTATGGAAGGCAAAACAATAAAACACACCATAAAGGTAGGCTACGAAAATGGGTGAGAAATATTGTGTTGATCTTATTCCAGTATTTTGCACAAACTATTTACGCATTAAGGAATCTTTAGAAGAAGCAGATGTTCCAAACGAACCCTGTACGCTCATAGGAAGAAACAACTGCAACACAGTACAAAAAACTAACATGCAAAATTGAAACCATATAGGAAAGGCATATAATTATAATTCCAAAAAATTAATTAAAGGCCATTATCCCTCATATCTACTACTTGTGTAATGATTATTTTATAAAATCCTAAACTAGAGCACATATAAAATAAAAAAAGTAACCAAGTTTCTTTTTTTTGCGTCGTCTAACTATTTAAATTACAAATAATTAGCCTGGTTTCGGTTTGTTATTTGAATGTCTAAATTTCATTTATCATATAATTAGCTTCAACTTTGTATTTTACTTTTGAAAATAAGTCTACATAATACGCAGTAAAACCATTTTAAACAATACTGGAAAACATATTGTTCCATACCTGCTCTCGTTTAGGCTTAAAATATAATTATAACAAAAGTAGTGGATGTTTTGTTTGATAACGCCCCCCTCTCCAACTTTAAATGCATTCTTACTTGACTGTGCAAGTGTCAAAACAGACATAATTTCCAGTTTCCCTACGATATTGGTTTTGAATGGTCGATTTAATAATACTCAATATTACTCTAACCACAGCTTTGCCTTCAGCCAGATGCTACTTAAATCGAAGAAATATTTTGCTTTGCCAGCAGTAACTATAATGATTTTAAAAATGTTTGTAATAATAATTGTATTATTATTAAGTGCCTGTTATTGTTAATCTAGTAAAATCATATAAGTTGAGTGTGTGAATTGTTTCTTATTTTAAGGTAATACAAAATGTCATTAAACAATTTTTTTAATACAAACTTCGGCAAGAATTCTAAAGATTGATTTCAGTCAAGAGTTTTGATGAGGGGATTGTTTTTTCTTACATTTTGTGTGTTTATGTGTTTTTTATGTTTTGTCACTTTGTCTTTCAATACAAGTTTTGTCAACAAAACATGAGCAATGGCGTATGTCCACAAACCAATAAATTCTAATTGTAAACTCCCATTGCAACGAACATTTAAAAAATCTCGTGAAGTAGTACATCTCCCGAACTTCGTAACGATGTTACGATCTGACGAAAGCGCGTGCCGCAGGCCCTGTACTATAATCAAAGGTTGGGACGCTCTATAGGGCAGTTCAGACTACTTAAATATTTGCAAATTCAGAACATTTTATTTTTCTTGTTCTCTAGGCGAAAAAAATTTTAAAGCCTTTTTATTTTTAAATAAGTTATTGTTTTTTTAATTTTTATTTTAATATTCAGTATTTTTTATTTAAATACAAAATTATTTTATATTGTGGTACAAAATAGGCAAACTTGTAGCCTATAACAGTGTTTCTGGCTTTTTTAAAGTGTGAGTTGGTTTAAGTGTCGTCCTTAAAACCGTACATTCTAATTTTCATATTAACGACCCCTTATGCAAAAACTATGAGAGATAAATATTTTCATAAGAGCACAATTCTGTCGCACTATGTGTCTGAAATAAGAAAAAACATAACTAATAAAAATATTAAGACACAAATATGACGATGAAAATTTCTGTAGACAGTGCCCTTAGCACATCTTGTAGCGGCAGAAAATAACAGAAATGGATGTTTTGCGGTCCTTTCTACGTATGAAAACTTTAGCGGAGAATAATTATGAAGGTTTAGAGGTGTGCAGTACACCGTTATCTTTATATTACGTTACAAAATGATAGATCCACCACTGAAGCCTCATAGAAGCTAGTTGGCGAGATGACAGCATGCCAGCTTAGTGACTTACGCACAGAGGCTCAAGGGAGGCGTGATGCCCGTGTTAAGTCATCCTTACCACTTCCACACTTCTAGACATCGAGCACACAACACATGTCAATCCAGGCGGTCACCTTAAGATCATGTTCTCCTGTTTCTACTCTTTTCGCGATAATTATTTTGTTAATCTAGAGAACACATTCCACATATATATATAGTAAATATTTTGTATAGTTTTGTAAATAATAGTTTTCACCATGTTGGATGATTTTTTAAGGACAGTAAATAATATGGCTTTATGTAGTAATGTAACTAATTACGTTTTTGATAATTGACTTTCTAATTTAATGCGTATAATTATCTTGTCTTGAAAAATTAACCATCTTGGCAAAAAAACATTTTAAACTAAAGTACCAAACAAGTTTGTAATATATTATCTCGCTTAAGCTTGAAAAAATTAATTATTGCTACAATAGTAAAAACACGGGAGCACGGTCTTCAGTACAAAAAAATAGTTCTAAACAGAAAATCTTAGTCGGACGCGTGCCTCGGAAGAAATTATCGCCAAAGATTCAAATACTCAATTTAATAACGAGCACATTGCGTAATTAAACTTTTTGTATTAACCATATCGGACACGACTTCATGCTAGAGGACTCGTCGTTATCAGTGTATTTTATGTGCGTGAAGTTTTCAAGTTGCTCATGTGTGTGTTTTTTCTTTCGTAGATAGGTGCTGTGTGAACCCTTGTAAATAGTTTGTAAAATAAACGTTTACGTCAAACTGGCTTCATCGCAGTTCAACAACCAGGTAGGCTGGCCCGTTTAACCTGAGCGAATATTTTGACAAGCGGAATAGCTATTATGGGGCTGTGAAGTATGAGATCGGGAAGTAATTTTGTGTATTATAAGCTAACTGGACTAAAATAGTTATACTATCCTTTTCACCTTCGTAAATAACAACTTAGCGATCCTGATTTATATATATATATATATATATATATATATATATATATATATATATATAAAATACAACATCTCAATACTCGTTGGAGGATTATCATATACAAAAAAGTGAAAAATTCAAAATTACTCTGTTTTATATTTTAGAAATGTTTAACACTCTGCTTTATGTCATCAGTCTTACACTGTTAAAATTACAATAAAATTACTTGTGTACAATTTTTTACTTAAAGATCAGTAAATGTGACTAATTCTTAATAAGAATAAAATTACAATGCATTTCTAGATCGAAAGATTTATCAACTAAAATGTGATTATCCCTTTCAACATTTAAATTACAATTATTTTTACTGGAACTTGATTTTGTCTAAACCGTGAGGCATATTTAGACTATACATATTAAAACCACTATTTTCATAACGTGTCTTAAACAGTGTATAATAAATGTTTTAATCGTTCTGTTACTGAAATAAAACAACAAAAAGTTACTTAAAATAGTGTACTTCAAGCAACTTTTTTTGTTCCTCTACAACGTCTGCTAAAACTTTATTTAATTTTTATTTGTTCTCAAAATTTTAAAGACTCCTTGCACAAAGATTAATATTCAAATATTCCCAGTAGTTAAACTATCAAATGTTTATATTTTGCAATATTTTGTCAATAGATGTCTACACTGTTAAACGTTATTCGACATGTACTGCTCTACATTTTGCATAAGAAATTCTCAATTGTTAACCAGAAAAAATAGAGACATAGAAATATCTTACCTTCGAGGGTACAAACATTTCTTAAACAACTTTGAAGCACAAGTTACGGGGTAAATAAATTTAAAAGTAATAAAAAAAGCTAAAACGTATTTTAGTATGCATGTATTAAGTAACAAAATAAGTTAAATTGATCACCGAGCAAGTTAAAAAGCTTTTCTAACGGTGAATTTATTAAAAATATTTCTTTAATTATACCAAACAAAATACGCCAGACATGTCTGTACACATATATGTGTGCGTAATACGTATGTGCGCAAAATTTACTGCTTGACCATGCGCTTACTACTATGCAAACCGTCCGACATGCAGAAGGCAAAGACGATGCTGTGTATTGTAAAATGTTTGCAACAGCGGAGAAACTGGTGTGTCCGGCCAGCACATAGGATGACCCAAGGTGAAATTTCCGTACCGAAGTACTTTTAGCAGCCCGGGGCTGTCCTATCTATCGAAGCGTTTAATGGTATGTTATTTTTTACTCTGTTAAATTATGCAGTAGATAGTCCGATTCAACTTCATATAGTAACACCCAAACAAATGTGAATTTAGTTTAGACAACTCAATTCCCACTAGAAAGAACACATAAGTAGTTTGTAAAAGCGGCTGTGATATTCACAGCGATTTTTTTTTCAGAGCCCATAAAACAGTGCCGTGCGACAAGCGAGTTATAACAAACGCAAGAACAGAGAGAAAGACGGTTAAATTATCCCTTTACTTCACTGTATCACATTTCAATGTAGTTCTTTCGTATGTGTCGCAAAATTCCATGCTATGTTTGGTATAAATGTTGTTGCCAGATAAATAGTTAAGTGAATAGTATAGGGGCCTAGTGGCGTTGACAGGATTTGTGTAAGAGAGGGGTTTAACCTGAAAATAATAAAATGAACACCGACTACCCCTTCAAAGTGAGGGTCCGGGGGTTCTACCCCAGAAAAATTTCGATTTTACGGTGCAAAATAGTGCTATGTAAGTAGTTTTTCGTAATGAAACACTGAATATTAGACTGGTCAAAATAATTCTAATACTTTAAAATTACTTTTTTGTGTCAAATTGGGAGGATCAGAAACCCCAACCACTCCCCCCGCGGCAACGCGTCTAGGGCACCGCATTCCGAATGTGGATTCTATCACCTGGTATAACTAGGCATCTACGTACCCCGAAGGAAGACATGGGATGATACTTTTCAATAGAGAAGCGCTGGAATGAGAAGGACAAGGGAAACGGGAGATCCCCGAGAATACCCTGCCAATGACATCGTCCGGCACGATACCAACATGTGGAAATCTAGGTGCTGACACCACCAAAAATTATACACGGGTCGCCTCTGTGGTCGCCTAAGTGATGTCCTGCGGCACTTTAACAACGTAAAGTGATGTGAAGGGACAACGCAACATACATCCCCGAGCCGGGATTCGAGCCCAGGACCTCTCGCACCGTAGATCGGAGCCCACCTAACCGACTATGGAGGGCGGCGCCTTAGTTGGGAGTCGAGTGGACTTAAACATTCTGACGCCGCAGTCCCATCGTTGTCAGAAAAGAGAGAAGTATAGTTCGGTGTTTAGGTAGCCAGTTTATTTACAATAACTCTTAAGGGGAAGTTTCATACATTTTTATTGTATTTTCAGTTTTTTAGCCATAACACATATTCAGGTTGTATTATCAAAATTTGCTGTTCGACAAAGCATAGGATGTATTCTTCGTAAACTGCTTGACATAAATAATACAGGAAGATTTAATTAATTTGTCATGCAGATTCATTGCAAGAGAATTATAGGTTAACTTTCAAGAATTTTTTGCAATGATTCTACATGACAATATAATAAAAGATTCCATTATTATTTATGTCAAGAAGTTTACCGAAAATATATTGTATGCTTTGTCAAAGAGAACATTGTGATTATACAATTTGAATAAATATTATGGCTGAAAACTGAAAATAAAATAAAATTGCCTAACACCCCCCCCCCCACCCACGGTAAGACGCCCGCCTACTGGCCGTGTGTTCGTGTGAGTGAAACGCGGCACACAAGGGCGATGTTGACAGGCTCATCTGGCGCGGTATCGCCTCTACCGCAAGACATTGAAACGGCGTGCAGTGGTATTGTAGAACACTCGCCTGACTGACACATTCAGTGCTGACCCCATCTGTTTATTGATGAAAAGTTTTAAGCAAAGGCCGTTTAATTTTTCTAGAGTAGTTGCATACGAATCCCATGAGAAGTTTTTCAGATGTAACAGGTTGGAAAGTTGCCATTTTTATGGGTTCCAAATGTATGATTTTATTTGACGTGTTGAAGTATATTTCCTATTCGTACGTTGACACAATGGGCACATGTGGAGTAGTTTCGCAAAAAAATGTATTTACACACACACTGTAACGTTCGAGCTAAGAGAAGCATCACCCTTCCTCTGAGCGTAGATCAATGAAACTGGCGTGCAAACCACGCCTCTACGTGACATTCATTAGCAACCCTGTCATTGAGCCAGTGATTTTGGTTAACATTTTGTGCAACAATTTGTTTCAATGCCTTACGTGAATATCTGCAGCTCTGCTTCAGGGTCAGTGATTATTGGCTGTTTTTAACTGTCAAAGTCTTGGGTATCTACTCGCTAATAGTAGACGTGTGATGTTGCAGTAAACCCCATTCTCATTGGCACAGTCAAATGAGTGACGCCTCTACACAAATACGAGCTGCTAATAACTACGAAGCACAGCTGCAGATGTGAACGTGAGGCATTGATACAAAATGTTGCATAATTATTTTCACCAAACATCACCGGCTCTACCTAACATTAAATGACGTATTATTTATGACAAATGTGTGATATACGTGTCTTCAAAATATTCTAAACCCTTATTCCCGTGCCTAAATGTAACCGCAAAGACACCTGACACCTGTTTGCTACTTTTTCGTCCGCTAGATAAGAAGCTTTAAAGTTAAATGGAGTACCTGAAAAAAATATATATTCGTGTAACGTCCTTTGAATGATGCTCATAAGCAGGCGGTGTCATTAATTACACTGAAAACGTTTCTTCAAATTTGCAGAACTAAAAAAAGACAAAACAAAAAAAGGTAATTGTGTACAATAAATTTTTTCCAATTTCTGATCACATATTTTGCTATTATGAAATGTCTTTTAGCGAACTTCTTATGACGTCCTGTCTGTGCGGGTTAATATTCCGGCAATGAATGTTTCAAAGAGGCAAACTTGTTTTCTCGGAAAATAGTTCAAAATCTGATTCTTATAACTGCTCGTTAAACATTTGCTATGTCTTGAGCTCAGTGCCAAAGAATCCTAAGCACCGCATTTTATTATTGGGTTCTTTTGCAGTTAACCAATTTTGTGGTGTGCACTCAATGATCTCAGATAACCTCGACAGAAAAGTAACAGAATAATGACACTTTTTATGAGGAGTGATATTTAGTTTCTAATACCCATTATACTAGTTTGTATAATGCTACTGAAGTTTATTTGGCACTTGATTTTAGTATTAGGGTAAACTGGCCATATATCGTGATATACCTTAATATCGTGATAAACCCCTTCGCGGGTTTAACAACACTGGGAAGGATCTGTATACATAGTTCACTAGGTTACCAATAGAGAGCATAGGCATGTCTGCATGTGTAGTGTCGGCAATATGTCACCAATGTATCAAATGTAAGATCACTATTAAAATTATTAATATATTTCTGTCACTGAAATTCTAAGTCTCAGTATCACGGTTTACCCTATAGCGAATTTTGATTAACATTTTTTGTATAAATTAATGTAATTTAATTTAGGACGCTCTCATAAGGTGAATTGTTCCCTGTAGGCTCAGATTTATTGGTTTTCTCATAATTTGGCGTTTTTTATTATTATGACTAGTATAAGAGCCACGATTTTGTTGCGAAAACATTTTTTTGCATCACACCTTGCGTGCACACCGGCAGCTCAGCGTGTCTTTATTCTGACACGTCTCTCACTTGACTCGATCAATCAGAGTAAGGTAAGTGTATCACCATACTGCTGTGATTGGCCAGTATAGCCCCAAGACAAGCACGAGTTAAAACCTCCAATCACTGACCATAGAGAAAAGCTGCAGATATGCGCTTAAGCATAGCCGTCTTTAGTAGAAGGCCGCGGCCTTAGATCTGGCAACCCTGTCAGAATGGGTCATTTTAAC
Source organism: Medauroidea extradentata (assembly GCA_003012365.1). Taxonomy (NCBI): domain Eukaryota; kingdom Metazoa; phylum Arthropoda; class Insecta; order Phasmatodea; family Phasmatidae; genus Medauroidea; species Medauroidea extradentata. The sequence continues at coordinate 7,691 of PNEQ01100000.1, read as the reverse complement.
ACTTCTTTTGTCTCGCTAACGGCAATGACTTCCCCTGATTCGCCGGTATGTGTGGCACAATAATGAATCAGGTAGAGTCATTGTCATTGGAGAGCTAAAATAAGAGTTAAAATGACCCTTCTTGACAGTGTTGCCAAATCTAAGGCCGCGGCCTTCTACTAAAGACGGCTATGGCTTAAGACATTGAAAACAGTTGATGCAAAATCTTTTCATCATAAAATCGTAATTTTAATTACTGTTATTATTTTTTTGTTTTGTACGTAGACAAGCTATTGGACATCATTTAGTTCACTGTTTGGAATCCACACGGCGTGGTTTATGTAATATTTGTGACCACTGTAGTCGCTCACGTAAGACAATACATGTTTTCTTACCAGCCATTTTCCGTTCTAAAGCACTCCTTTTCACGTTAACTAACACGAAAGAGGATGTCTAAAATATTATTCAGTTTTTAAATGGTTCAACTAGAAGAGTTTGCGTAACCTATGCTTAATCTTTTTGTGTAGCGTAATTTAGTTCCATAGTAATATCTGCTTTGATATAACGGTTCTGTAACAGATTTCCAACCTCAAAGTCACATGTAAATGTCACTTTAAAAATAGTAGTTTTTGAAAGGTCTCTATTGTCTGATATAATTTTTTCCGGATGTGTTTTACACATTAAAGATCGTGTTAGTAATTGGTCAATTACATTCCTCTAATAAAATATAGTTAACCTTCATACATATTTCACGGAAAAGTGAAAATTTTGGGAATATATTTATGTTCATCATATTCACGCAATTTCACTGAATTAAAATGCAGGTATCTCGTGTACTTTATTTTAAAATATGGTGTATATATTTATATGTAGCAGGTGTAAGCTAATTCGCAAAAACAGAGGTAAGGAAGTGTATCAATGTGCTTACTGCCTTTATCGTGAATGGCCTATATCACTAAACGAATACGTAACTTGTTTTAAAATAATTTTGTTCTGTAATTTTTTCTGTTACGTTTGTTTTCATGTAATAGGGCCTATCTTAATCAGTCGCTACAATGGTTTCTATTGTTTTTCGCTTTTTGGAATTCTGAGAAGAAAAAGTTTAAATATGTTATTATATCGCAAATTCTATATATTTGGCGCTACAATATGTGCATTGCGGTTGAGCTGGTAATGTGTAATTTTATCGCAATCAGTCTGACAAAATTATGAAATTAAAAATATACGTTGACGGCAGTGCTTGTACCGTAACGCAAGGTAAATATTATTCGCGTATAAAACACAGTTGTAACTTTTTTCCTCAGAATTCCATAAATAAAATAAAATTATTCAATATGGTCTTAAATGATTTATAATGATTATGTACCTTTAGCGATTTCCACGTTTATATTTTTACGATCTAGTGTTAGTTCTGTAGACATTACTTGTTTCTACATTTTCCACTTCTAAAATTTTTTAGCTCTCATAGTCTTCCCAAAGCGGCATGACAAATTCAAAGTTTGTAAGTTACCCGAACGTTCAAATAACAGAAATGAATTTTCGTACTCGAATGAAAAAAATTACGTTGAAATTAGATATTATGGGCTGTACGCTAAATAATTTAAGAATATATTAAAATTCCTTTGCATTTTTTAAATAAAAAAATTATAATTTTCTTCATTTGCAGAAATTTTTAAAAACTGTAAAGGGACTCTGTTGTGTCTTTTTAAATAGTTTAGAATACGGTCCATAATATATTATTTCAGTGCAATTTAATTCATTCGAGTAAGTGTTGGTTTTTGTCATTTATTTGTTCATGTAATAGGAAGACTATGATAGCTAAAAAAAATTTTAGAAGTGGAAACGTAGTCACAAGTAAAATCTTTAATACTAGCACTATGTCGTACAAATATTAAATTGTACATATTTTCCACGTGAACACCATTATGGTAAAGGTGGATGATATTTACAATATTAACACACTCTTCTATTCCTTTTACTGCCAACTAATGTGCGAAAAATTCTAAGCTTGCATATGTCGAGTATAGGGTGGAGGAGAAAGGATTAAAGAAATCTGACAGATCTGTTTACATCCCGCATCCAGCGAGCTGAAGAGCAACGTAATCGTTTGTCGATACTTTTTCTTCTAGGAGTAGAAAGGAACGTCTAACTCTCAACATCTAAGTTACAGTCTTGGAGTTGACGGAGTGTGGCTCGCTGATATACTTCCTCCGTGGCGGGGAGTTTCTTACGTCTCAACTTCACCACTTACAGTATTCTCGCCAACACTTTCCTAATTCACTGCTTTAGTTGTCAGCATCCATTATTTCTCTTGAATTTTTCACACGCTCGTGCCATGGAAGCTGTCAGTTTGGTGACGAAATATTTAGAGGTACGTCAATTTCGCGGATTCATCTGGCAGCATCCTAGATTGCTCAGTCCTGTACACGCTCTGGATACAGCCGATTATTCATTGGCTTACAACATTACAAGCGATAGCTATGAATCATTTCTTTATTTACTACTGGCTTGCAGTAGTCAAATGCGTTTCGTGACAGCCACCAGCTAATCACACACGTGATTATGAAGTATATATTTTTGGCGTTCAACCAGACTTGGAATGTATTTGCGAAATTGGCTTATCTCTAGTAATACTGCAACTGTATCCCCATGTACGACAGGCCGGCCTCCGTAGCGCAGTTGGTTAGGTGCCGGTACACGGTGCGATAAGTCCTGAATTCGAATCCCGGCTCGAGCATGGATGTCGTGTTAACCCTTCACCTCACTAAACTCTTATCGGCTCTTAAGATATTTTTGTTAAAGTGTCGTAAAATCATCTCACCTTCCATACACATTCATCTCTGGTATAGACAATAACACATTTTATTTTCATAACTAAGCATTTCTGATACGATAAGTATCTACGAACGGCATTTCATAATTGGCATACGGTGTTAGTTTTTCGACACGTATTTTTTTTAACGACTGCATACTGCCCGTTTGATATTTATACAAATAACTTGTTTTCAATGATTATTAGTTTATGACTACATAGTTGTAAACATATGAATTATATTTATTGTATTCTCAAACATAACATACTACTTTTCCCAGGAAAGGGATTGGGGATGGAAATTCGACATTCTATAGCATAGTTTAAGATAAGGCAAGCAGTCTTTACGCCTCGTTGATAAGAGAGGTCGTTAGAAACGTTGATACGCAGGTTGGCACAATGACAGGAGCTGGGACAGGAGTTGGCCATGGCCTTTGTTAAGAAACCATCGCAGCATTCACCTGGAGCGATTTCTGGAAACCATGGAAAATCAAAATCAGGATATCTGTAGCAGGGGAGTGAACCCGGGTCGTCCTGATTGCGAGCCCAGCGTGTTACCGTTGCACCAGCCTCGCTCGGTCAGCGTAGTTTACGTTATTTCGCCTCTGTATTTTATACCAAGTTTGGCTTTTCTGTTCGGCATTCGCATTCTTTCCAACCAACGTTAAACAAGGAGGCACTATTCTTACTTCCGATGGCATTTACAACATTACGTATTTAAATAAATGCGTGTTTAGAGACCGTATCATTCAGGTCAGACACAAATAAATTATAAAGGACTACTTACAAAGTACGGTATTAAAATGTAAAAAGTAAATAGTTTGGTAGTAGGGCTGAAATTATGTAAACTGCAATGTGATAAGTGACGGACAATATGGCTCATACATACGAAAAAAAAAAAAAAAAAAAGGAAATAGTCGCCCTTTTCTATTATTCAGGAATCATTGTAATACTCACCTGAACCTTTACGGAGAAATATTGGCAAGTTGAGTACTTTACACTAGGGTGGGTCGAAAAAGTCAATTTTTCGAATATCGAATTCTAATAGGGCTCAAAAATTGCGTATTTCCATGCTTATAAACGGGAAAATATCTAAAAAATATCTTACATTTTATCTTCAGTTCGCGCAAAGCACTCTAAGTTAGAAGAAAGTGACCAAAAACCATAACATTTTATAAGTCTGATAAAACAATTTTTACTGTATTTTTCGGTTTCTAATAGAATAAAAGTACTTTATTTTAACTGCCTGATGACAGGAAATTTATATGTAAATACCATGCACAACGTTTCCAGTTTTCGCATAAGGCCTAAAGTTTAAAAATATAAGTGAAAATTGGGTGTTTTTCTGCTATACAAACTGTAATCTTTCTCTTTCTGTTTTGCTTTTTACATGCATGTATATATGTGAATGTGTTGTAGTGCGTGTGAGTTTTTTCTGTGATAACATATTACACTGGTAAAATACAGAATACTGACAAAATCATCTGCACAGTGAATACGTGATTAGAAATAGCAAAGAAGGAAAATATAATTAAATAAAAATGAATTTAGCGGACGATAGGTGCTATTCCCTACACTGTAAAGAAAATCAGTGAAAATTACCAGTAAGTACTGCTCTCAACCAGATACAACGAAACACATTCACAGCACTCACAAAAGCTTAAATATGAAATAATAATTGCAGAAACTGTAGTTAAAGTTCTTATAAGAAAAAAAAATCTTTAATTTAATCTTGCATGGCTATTACATTAAAATTTGCTCAGTCGGTAGAATTTAAGTCTCTAAAATTATCTCAGACCTCTGGTTAGGCTTAGATTCTCCTCGATTAATTGCCAAAAAAATGTAGAAAATTTATATATCACTTTGAAACGCTAATAAAGAATGTTGTGAGTCTAAATCAATACAATTTAAGACGTTTACACTGAAGACAGTTCATAGAACTTATAGTAAGGCTCGTAAGCGTCTGTCTTACGCGTCATCCCTCGTCGTCTTCAAGTTCACTCCAAACTAAATTGAAATTAACATAAAATTGCCTCTTCTGAACCTGGCAAACTTATAGCACGACATCTTGTACCTAGGATCCGCTCCAATAGATCCCTAAAATTTACGATGACGGCAGGATCGGCGTCTCAGCAGAGAAGCCTGCCGTGGGACGACATGCCCTAGGAGCTTTCCAAGAAGAAGTGACGCTAACTTAAAACTCGTTTGCGGAAATCGCAAAAGAGAAAATATCACAAATTATATTACTAAGAGAAATGAAAAAAAAAAATTATAGTTACTGATTACAGTAATCAAGGGTTTCTTTAACTTCCGTGCGTCATAGCACACTGATAAATATGTAAACACAAAACAATATTACAAGAAATATTTAAAAATTGAAATTATTAAAATTTGACAATTCTTGTACTGAAAATTATGACTTTGAATACATAAAATATGACTTTAAATTGCATTTAGCGTCCATCACAAGAGAAATTAATCAAGTACATCAAATAGATAATTACATAAATTATGAATATTTAATTTAGAAAACAATAAATTAAAATGTAGGTGGAATACTGTAGACGTACTACAAAACATACAAATTGAAAATTTTAGAATAAATATAACGGGGTATTTGTCTTAGTATTTTTTTATATTGAGCGGCTTTGTATATGCCATTTTAACAATAGAATGCCATTTTGCAGCTCTTCGCCCATTTCACAAGGTTTTTAAGAAATGGTCCAGAACTCACCATTAGGAGGTGGCTGCAATCTGAGTTCCACCCACGCTCTACCCAACCACCCAACCAATTAAGGCGTGCAAATTTATGTTGGTTTCGTCAAGGACATTACCTGAAATTCATTTTTGTTATCAAATTTGGGCAATTTGGTTCTTGAGAGTAATGTTGCTCTAATGTAGCCGTCTCTGTTTTCTTGTCCGCATACTTTTCTTGCTAACTCTGTGACACGTTTCATACATCTTTCAACAGCTTGTGTGTGGTTTGGAAAATTTAAGAAATCAAACTCGGGCAGAGTTTTGTTTTGCAAAACCGATGAAATAGTATCTGTTGTCAGACTTTCCATCATTGGAGGGGGTAACAGCTTACAGTCAGTCCAATCTATCATCTCAGTGTAGTCCGTGGCATCAAAATTCAGAGAGGGTGTTGTAAATGTTCTAACAGACTTTCCCTTCAGATTTTGAGTTCTTGCTTATAGTACTCTCCTTTAACCTAACTCTCGTATGTGTTGCCTCTCATCCGCTATCATAGCCAACAACATGTTTTCTGGGTGAGAGAAGAACGCGTTTCTCTGAATCACAGGATCGATGACTGTCTGTGAAATGTCTCGTTGTTTGGATAACTTTAAATATGTGTTTAGGGCCATTTTTAACTGACTGATATCGCTTGATGTCAAACCAGACAGGAGCATACGTCTTCACAATGTAGTTTACAAGAATCTTGACCTCGTTTTTTGGACTTGTTTGAGAAATGAACAATCGTAAGGCTCTGTTTGCACATGTCTGCCAACGGAAGTGACAGAGAGGTCCAGGATTTCGTACAGCTAGATCTGGAGCACATTGCCCTATCTGAATTTCTCTAACAATATCCAGAAGGTACTGTTGGTCATTACTAAGATCAATTTCATTCACACTTATTTCATCTGATTCAACTAAATCGTTCGAAATTTTTAACTGGTAATTTCTCACAACCATGCACTGCAACGAGATGTTCTCACAAGGCAAGCTGAGTACCAGCTGATAGACAACAGACAAGTCTGCGTTGCCACTGCTTCCTTCCTCTTGACTCGCGCGGAAAGAGTAAAGGAGACGTGTCGCGACAAGTTTGTTTGACGTGAATCTTGCTCTCTTAATGCTCGGTAGATAATATCTTCGACAGAATAACTCCACTAAGGATTTATAATTGTGACATAAAATTAAATACTTAAATAACACTCAATGAATATCTTATTTATTAGATTTAGTAGAATACTGCATATATTTGTTTACCTGTAAAAATAACAAATTTTCACCTAAATGATTCAATTTTGGGCCTTATGCGCGAACTGAAAATGTTGTGCAAGGTGTTTAAATATAATTTTCCTGTTATCAGGCAGCAAAAATGAAGTTCTTTCATTCTATTAGAAACCAAAAAATGCAGTAAAATCATTTTAGCATACATATAAAATGTTATGGTTTTTTGCCATTTTCTCCTAACTTTAAGTGCTTTGCGCGAACTGAAGATAAAATTTAAGATTTTTTTTTTAGATATTTTCCCGTTTATAAGCATAGAAATACGCAACTTTTGAGCCCTATTAGAATTCGATATTCTAAAAATTGACTTTTTAGACCCACCCCACTTTACACCCTTCTCACCTCGCTTGGTTAAACGATATTGTATTTAGTAGAATTAAGATCTTCGGTCTGCCATACTTAGAAACTGCTTCTTTTTTAACGTACACGAAGAATAATACTGTATGCTGTGAGTCCCAAAGATTAATCTCTCCGCTATGCTCTTCCTATCTTCGTAAATATTTCATATCTAATAAACCAAATGTAACTTACTTGGAATTGTTGGAATACAAGCCGTCTAGTCCGTAGTTTTGATGCACGCAATACGACATTCTTTATTGGAACTACCCAGCGTGTATTTTTTTCAGTCATTAGTTAAGGAAAATTATTTTACCATATTAAATTGAAAACAAGTAAATGTTTTACGTTTACTATTGCAATACTGCAATATGTGTTATTTAACCAATACGCTGAAAAGTCGGTATAGGGTCCATATTACAATTTTTTTGTAACGTATAACGTAATCAGAAATGATCTGTACGTTAACATTAATGGGGGTGTGGGTATCTAGCGTATAGATCAACACTAGCATTAGCTTTGCACATGTAATGAGTGTAAATAGAACGTATGA
>PNEQ01099999.1:0-20180 GCA_003012365.1 Medauroidea extradentata | reverse complement strand
GCCGACCGCGGCCGAGCGTAACCGAAGCACATTCTTGACGTCGGGAGCGGAGAGGGGGGGGAAAACGTCTCGAGTTCATTAGGACAACACACGGCGGCTCACAGATTCGAATTCACCAATCTTCTGAGAGAAGGCAGAGTCAATGTTTATGCATTCACAGCTTGTTATGAATGAGGACTGGGCGGAAAGGCCAGTACAAGTATTAACAAATGTTTTTATATTTTTGCCATTTTTTGTTACTTTTACAATTTATCGTATAAATTTTTACAAGCAAAACTTTTATACAATTGACATTTTCCATTTTGCATCCAAAGTTGTTGACATTTTATTTACAAACTGTGATTAAACAAACCTATGGTTAGAGGGGGAAGGGGAGGAATGCAGTGCTGAAAGAGTAGACATACAAATGCATTATTATATAGAAGTTACATCACAGGTATTTATAGTAACATACCATTAGCAATAGCTGTATTTATTACATTTATGTTAAAAGAAAACATTTTTCGGTGCAGTGTAATATAGGTAATGTAGGCAGGCAAAACATTGCTAAAGCTCATGTAAATAAAAGCGGTTGGCTGTGGTTATATATAGCAGAAAGATACAAATTGACGGAAAATAGAAATTTGGTAGGTTGTTCAGAAATTATCACTTTATCCCGAACCTCCTATATGTACTAACTTTTAATTCTTGCAAAATAGCTGGAATCGATAAGTTGTGTTATGGAAATCGTACCCAAAATCTTGTTACATAATATATAGCATATCTTTTGTTTTGTTGATGTAATATATTTTTTGAATGATTGTCAACTACAGTAATCCCTCGTTTTACCGGACTAATTGGGGGGAGGTGTGGTCCAGTAAATCAGAATGTCCGGTAAATGCGAAGTACCAAACCTGCACACGGAAATAGATAACAAGCCGATAGATACATAGCAGTGTGATACGCATGGCAACGCAGCGTGTTTGTTGTCCTCAAAGCGGAGGAATTGTGATGACTGGCGGTAGTAGAAAGATAACCACGTGTCTTTCGATTGTCCGCTCATTGAGATAACCAAGGGTGGAGGGCGTGGGAAGGCTAGAAGGAGAGGGATAGAAGGAGGTTTGCTATAAGCTTGGTGTCATGTTACGTTGTGTGGTAACATGCGTCACATGAACTTGATCTACTGTTTTGTATTTCACAACAGTAAAGGGTTTATTTACTAAATCTGTAACAAATAAAAAATTTCCAGCTGAAGTACCGAAGTTTGCATCCCGACGCAGTATTGTATACAGTGTCTTTGAGATAATATCTAGCCGCCGTCCTTGAGACTCTTTCAGGAGGGGAAGAGACGGAAATGCTGAGCGTCAGAAAGGCATGTGTTGCGCTACTTTGTCCGCAACATATTTTATCTCTATTCATCCTCGCACATTTACACCGCACGAGCGTTGTTGAACATACCACTTATGGCGCCTCTACACAATCGCCGAATGTTTTGGCAAATAATTTGTGGATGAATGTACGTATCTACACATTAGCTGATCGTATCGACAAATGTTTAGGCGAATTATCTTTGCGCGGATGTAGGCATCTGCACATTCGTTGAACGTGTCGACGAATTCGAATTTTGAAGTCAAAATTAATTGTATGTAAAAAATGTTAGTTCATTGCTTCACTCTGTCATTTTCGCTAATTTACAGACGTTTAAATCACAGCTCGCGTGCTTTTTTTTCGACAGTAAACAAACAACTATACTGTGTTCGGTGAATGTGGGGAGGGGGGTGTACTCGTGTTTGGGACAAGCGTACATACTTGTATGTGTGCACAAAAAACTGACTCCAGACGGATCGAAATTTTGCGCGAGCACGAACAATAGACGAATGATTGTCTACACACTCGCATTCGGGTACATTTGGCGATGTGTAGAGGTGGCGTTAAACACTGTCTCATGTGAAGATGCAGTAGCAAGTTTCATGTGTTTCCTGGGTCCAAAATTGCTACTTTTTTTTTACCTTTTGGTTCAACATCATATTTCAAGACACAACTCTTCAACGTGTCTTTTGCTTTAAGAATGTCAGACACAGTTTATTTCTTGACACCATAATCAGCATACGATTTTGCTACTGAAACACCGGCATCTAAATTTTCTATAAGTTCAATTTTTTTGGCTTACTGTCAAAGTTACTGTTTCTTTTCTGTCTTGTTGCAGACACCATTTCGTTAAAAAAAAAAAGCACGATCTTTAACGTGCGCACGTACAGCAACTGCGTAAAAAATTCCTGTAGACACGACAGTCCTTCATGCCCAAACACGTCAAAACACCGATGAGCGACTATAGAGCGTCTCACGCTTAGATTGCAGTACAGGGTTATATGGACATTCACTCTCTCTTTTCATCGCACTATAACTGCCGTTAGCACTGTCCTTGTTCCGGCATGCGCTGTTGCCAAAAATCCTAAAAATGTTCACTTTGTAACTTTGATTAAAAATTTTTTGCATATTGTACAGAGTCGAAAAGTGCATCTGGTGATATAGTTGGTTCATTATTTCAACCATTTTAAGGGGTTGAAAAAGATTAAAAAAACAAATATTTAGAACTTGGTACTGTTTTCATGCATCCTTAAATATATCACATCGTAACTTACGAATCAAATGCAAAATCGTATCCAGATCTTTATGGTGTGTAATTTCATATATCTGGACGCAAATGAAAAAAATCTGAAGGCTGAATTTTTTTTTTTCGTTGTACAGAAATTTTTTTCTAACATAATCAAGGAAGTTGTTCGTAATTAACTAAATCTATTTTTAAAAGCAACCCCACCTCAATAGCTTTAGCCGTTCTCTTGTTTAGCTGTGAATTGTGCGGCATATTATTGTCACGTGCTCGCCGTGCGGCGCCCTACAAACTCCACAGCTGAGTGTCCCTCGAAGTGTTGGTTGTAGAGAAAATATGTCTCGTTATCTTTGCTGACTGGGATGTTATGTCTGGAATGGTTAATAAATAAGATACAGGCTACCTTTAGTCAGCAGTTTTCTTTCTCGTCCTGCGTCTTAAACTAGTTCAGTAGTGAAACTACGGTGTCTCGCGGCCCAGGGGTTTGTCCTATATGTTACTAATTTCGAATCAAAATTTCATGTGTGTAATTTTTTGTTTACATGTACGTATTTGTATGGAAGGCAAAACAGTTAACAGTCGTAATATAGGTAGGCTACGAGATAGGGAGCTAAATATTGTATTGATCTTATTCCAGTATATTTCACATGCTATTAACACATTAAGGAAGCTTTATAAGAAACAGGATGTTCCAGACAAACCATTTACGCTAATAAGAAGAAACAATAGCAACACAGTACATCAAACTAACATGAAAAATTGAAATCATGAAGGAAAGACAAACAATAAATAATCCAGGTAAACAGATTTTGACTTTTATGAATCATTATGCAAAAACTATAAGAGATACACTAATTTCCTAAGAGAAAGATTTAATCACAGTTTGTGTCTAAATTAAGAAAAGAAATATCTGGTACAAATCTAAAAATAAAAAAAAATGTTGAAAACTGAGTTGAACCGTGCCCTTAACAAAGGCCATGGCCGACCTTCCCCCCTTTTCTCCCGTTTATCACTACCAAGGCCTTGTACTGTTCAAGGGCACGTAAAAATGTCCAAGTAAATAAATACCCCTCCTCCCACTTTAAATGTATTCTTAGCAGACAAAAACGTAACAAAAATAAGACATGTTTCAGTTCTAATGCGACATTGGTTTTGAATGTTCAATCTCATAATCAACAACTACTCCAACCACTTTTTTGTCTTCAGACAGATGCTACCAAAATGGAAAAAAAATCTTTCGTTTAGTCAGCAGTAGCTATAATGATTAAAGTATATGTGATAATTTCTTAATGAAGTGCTTGTTACAATTCATGTAGTGAATTAATATCAGTGGATTATGAGGATTGTTTCTTATTTAAAGTGATAGAAAATGTCATTAATTACATATTTTGAAGTGTGATGCTATACAAATTGTAATATCAACTAGAATAATAAAGAGTATAATATTTTTAAGTTCAAAATTCTGAAGTAGTTCATCTCCCGAACTTCTTAGCGTGGCTGCGATGTGGCAACAGAGCGCGCCATAAGCTCTGTACTGCAATCTAAGGTTGGGATGCTCTATAGCTCTGCTTACCATATTACGCGGCTATCCGTGCGCGCACCTGGTGTTACTTACCAAAGCGCAATAACCAGGTAGGTCATGCGCCGTTTTGACCTTACAGTTCCGTAAAAAATTCAGGTATACAATCATTCTTGCCCGGACACGGCACATACTCTGCTGTGCGATTAAAAATAAATCTGCCTTCCGTCTTACATGGTTATCCGTGTGAGCGCCTGTTGTCAATCACCAAAGCACAATAACCAGGTAGGTCTTGTGCTGCATGTGACAAGTCGACCCGTCTGTGAAATAATTTTGTTTCGCCAGATTTTGTCAGTTAAATACGAAGTTTGCTGAATAGAGGTCCGAAAAAACGAGGATTTACTGTACACATATACGTAGCGCATGTTGAGAATATTATTTAATAGTTTTGTTATAACACATTTTGTATACGGGTACAGTGCCATACTTATTACGGAGAGAAGTTAGTTATCTCTGATATTTTATGTTTATTTTTTGTCAGAATTTTTACAATGGCAGTGTAATAATTTTTTTCAATTTATATTCATTTGTGAAGACTAGATGCTAAAGTTTAAGTTAATTGCATTTATTGCTTTATTTAATTCTCATAAATATGTCTTTGGATAAAAATCCTTTGGAAACATTATTTCAAAAGAAGTATGTGGAAAAAAATGTAGTAAAACATGCGTTAAAAGATGTCAAAACTAAAATGGACATATGTGGTTCAGTTCTGCATTTTTTGCTAGAAGTCGTATTATGTATGTTTACTAAAACTAGTTTCTTATAACATTTGCTGTGTGTTTGTGTACTGTGAAAAAATTAGTGTTTCAGTTTTTCACTTATTTTCATATACCTGGAGTATTTAATATACACTAATTACTATTTGTGTATTGCAAGTTGAATTTTTTTTATGCAGGCTAAATATTCACATGCATTGAAGTGTAACGGTGTGAAGGTAGTGTCTCCTGACTGGATACTTGACAGTCTACGAGCCGGGAAACGCTGTGATGAGATGCTTTACCACCCAAGATATTTGAATCCAGCCACATGCTTTTCTGGTATGAGTTTGTGATTGTCTTAACATTTGTGGCAATGGGTTTTGTTTCAATTGTTTATTTTAAGTACTTTTAGATTGCGACCAAACTGCCCAGTGTACTGTTATTCCTTTATAACATCATGTTCAGTGTTATTTTGAATGTTGTGATGGATGCAGATAATAGCTAAATGACCTTTCTTTATGTGCCATTCCGTGCTCATGCAAGCCAATACATTCCTAAATTAAAGTAGTCTTGTAAATCAGAACCAAGTTAGCCTAGAATTACAGATTTAAAGAAAATGGATTTAAAAGAAAATTCTATAAAATCCCATAACATTCAAATGTGAATTGTTACTGGTACTGCATTTGTTGAAGACAGCAATGGAATTGTATGTGTACAGTAAAATATTATTAGAGAATATTGAAAATCACAAAAATCTTCAGCACCAAAATGGATGGCGCTGAAGCGTCTTGCTTATACTTGGCCGTCAGCGGCGTTGGGAGCGTGCCAGTGCCCCTCAGGTTGCTGGCGCTCGAAGAAGCCCTGACGAGTACCAACATAGTCAATTTTTAAAACATTTTAGGTTCTTCTGTGCATTATTAGATCAGACAAATATTATTTGATATCATGCAACGTCTGTCATTGTCCCAAATGAGTAAGTATTACTAAAGCAGTACATACATAAATAATATGTAAATGTAAAAAAATACAATAGAAAGTGATATGATATATTCCAAATACAGAAAACCTGTTAGTTTTTTATGCTTAAAGAAGTAGCTGTACGAAAAGGAGCAGTGGTATTATGCTAGCATTTTATAAACAAGATGGACATCTGCATATCTCCCATGTAGTCCAGAGATGTTTCCTGTGCTTGGGCTGTGCTCAAGAAGGAAACACTGTACTACACAATTCTTTCATTAATGTGAGAGACTTCATTGAAGCTGGGATGCTAATTCTCTGAGCTGTTTACGTTTCACTGGCATCATGTCTTATTTGACAGCTCTGTAACGTTTCTATTACAGTACTTATTTTTTAAAAGCCTGGAATTTGTTTTGCGAGCTATGTAAGCTAATATTCTTCCTCTTTTTGATTTAGACTTTCGGTAAAAGAAAGGCTTATCCATAAGTATTTTCATGTCTTTACGGACATTTACATGGCTATATTTATCTGTTGCTCCTCTCTCTCTCGGAAAACATTTTTTTCTGCACACTGTGTTTATGTAAATACTAGTGCTGTAATTCTGTGTCATCAGGTATTTTTCTTTTGTCTTCCTTAGGTATTTAAAAGTATTTATTTGGAAAAGGAACTAGGAAGTAACACAGTAATTTAATTAATTATAGTTTATTATAACCTAATTATTGATAAATTCTTTTATACTGGTTAATAATTTATTTGGCAGTTTTGTCATATTTACTGTTTCTGTGTTTCAGTGATATTAAGAAATGTCTTTTTTAGTTTTGTAAAAGTAATGGTTGCATTATATTTTCAGAAACTTTTAGTATGGGATTATTGCTGAACTAACAGCTGTACAGATGTTTTGTTTGTTACAGCAGACATTGAAAACAGCAATGAATTCCAGCCAGACAGTGAAACAAGAGTACTGCTTGAAAAGCTGAAAATGTGTTTGCCGTGGAACAAACCAAAATGTTCTATCAGCACAGGAGGCTCATTACTTGCCAGTGATGAGAAACTGCTGTCTCAGGTGTGATTTCAGTTAGTCATTCAATATTTTTGTTGTTATAGTAGAATTTTACTCGTAAGAAAACAAAAGTGGTACATTATAGATGACAAAGAGTATTGCAATTAAAGAAGAAAAATATATATGCATTTAGTACTTCAAAAGTTTTTAATTAAATTTAATAACAACAAATGGACAAAAAATGGTTCAGCAAAATTCATAACAGTTGTACAGTTCGTTGTTTATACCGTATTTACTCAAGTCTAAGACGCATCCCACTTTTAGAGCTACAAATGTTAAAAAAAAGTTTATATGCGAGTCTAAGACGCACACACTCCAGCCTTTCTTTTCGTAACAAGTCCGACCTTGCCGTCATGTGAACTGTCACTTGTCGCCCCACCAGCCCAAAGCAAAGCTACAGACAGGCGTGTTGTTTATTAAAGTGGCAGCTGCTGCACCGCCTCCCTCCCCCTCCCCCATAAATGTTCGATAGTCACGTGCAACTTGCATCCTGTCTCGTCGCAGCTGAGCCACATGTTTATCTTCTCCACGCCCCCCTTCGACGTCCAAGCCATCTTCGTTACAGTGTATGGCAGAAGATCCGGAAGGGAAAGGGGAGACAGAGACGGCACTATTTTTCCCATAAAAAAAGGACAAGTACCTTCTCTCATTTCATAAAAGAAGCAAAAATTAAAACAACGCAGTGTTATCTCGAAACATGTCACGCACTCTCAGTTACAATTTTTTTGTACTAGTACTCTCCATATTGATTCGTACAGCTAAGTACAATAAATCACTAGTAAATGCCCTTGGGTACACAAGGTACACAAACTTCTCCAATTAAAGAGCAACAAAGACAGTGAAGAGAAAAGCACCAAAAAAAATTGTCATCACAGTTTGTCTATGCCACATGTCTTTTCTCTACCATTGTTTTGGTGTTCAGACAGTACTGTGATGGCCCCTAAATTCACTGGTTGTTGGGCTGGACATGTCGGTGCTTGAGGCTGTGGGCCTCCGCTCGCTCCCGCCGCAGTGTTGGTGACTGGTGACATCAGCGCCTCCCCTTCCCTTCTCCTCCCTTCGGTTCCCCTCCCTTCCGTGCCTGCGCACACACCGTCCCCCCTCCTCCCCATGTGATCCCGAGTTGGCGTGGTCTGGCCGGACGTGCGCCAGGCTAGGGAGCGATGACGCCTCGACCGCGACACACCCTCTCCTGAGCTTAGATAAGAAACTGCAACTTGCTATGGTCTTTACGCCTTCGGGTGGGTCCCTTCCTTCGCCGAAAGTCTTTTCATATGTATCTTTTGAAGTGCCCTCTGTAATATTGTATATTTGTTATTAATACAGTGTCGTATGACATTCTGACTCCAGTCATTCTGTTGTTTGGGTTAGATGTCCCTCCCTACCCTCGTCTCGATATGACTCCCCGGGAGTATTATATATTTGTGCATTTATAATAGTCGGGTTGGTTTCCCGAACAATACAGTACCTCTTGACCTTGAAATATTCTGCTGTGTTATCAATTGCTCGGCACATGAGGCATGTGGCTGTGCGCTTCGCTGCGGTGTTAAAACAGCCGAAGACTCGGATACAACTCGTTTTCGTTACTGTTCGCGACATGAATTGAAACTGGGTTTTTGTTCTTGCTTATTTATTGATTAATGACACGTTACTCCACTTTGTAAGTACAGTGAACCCTCGATAACTCGGACCTCGATGTCCCGGACTTTGGATAACTCGGACAGAATTTCAAAAAACCAAAATTAATTTTAATTAAATAATTTTTTGGTCAAAAATCATAAGAAAATCATGTCTGCCTCATTTAAATCCATCACGTTTTATTTAAAAACTGTATTAAGCTTTAAAAGCAGTTGCTCATCGCTACGTAGCCTTTAATTATCCCACCGTAAAATATCTGGCAAGTTCCGTGTGGTTAAATGTTGCTAGCGAGGCGCGCGAGTAGAGATGCAACTCAGCAGGCAGACCTTGCTTCTTTATCTTTCCTCCCTCTTCTCCGCGCGAGCCCCACACGCACGTGCGTCGTAAATAAACACTACAGTTTGATGCTGGTGAATTGGACAGTAATTGCAGGTCACAATGGCACCTAAAGGGGAATTTATTTTGTTCTGGTATGTGCGATAAATTCAAGATTGCAAAACAATTTGTTCCGGTAATCTAATAAAAAAAATTAAAAGCCATTGGTTTGCATTGCAATGTAGACAGGGTGGTGAGAGGGTTTTACGACCCTTTAACGACGTCTTACAAGCCGATGAGGGTGAAGTGAGGTGAAAGAACAACACAACATCTATGCCTGAGCAAGGATTCGAACCCAGGGCCTCTTGCACCGTTAACTGGCGCCTAACCCGCTACGCTAGAGGCCGGCGCGATATCGAAAAAAAAAAAAAGAAAAAAAAAACAGGGCTTTAAAAAAAAAGGAAGGGGGCAGAAAGGTGCTTTTTACGGGTCGCACATTCTAGAGGGCTTCGGTTTTGAAACAGTTAAATGGTTAAAATGAATGGGCTTTTATTGAGTTCCCGTTAATGTTGATGGTATCTGTGAAATTTATTTTAAGTGTAAAGAGTGTGTAAAGACGTCACTGATCTACGACGACGCAGCCAAGGTAAGATAGTATGATGAAGGGAGGCCTACAAGCGCACATTATCACTTCAACCACGGCTGTAGACTTCAACTAAACAAAAAAAAAAGGAGGAAAGGAAGACTGAGATTTACGCCATCTAGAGAGTTGCGTGTGGTCACGTGCAGTGTTTTTATTGCTGTTGAGAATAGGCGTATTTTAGTGGTTGAATTGGTCACAAGCTGTTAGCAAGCGTTTGCTGAATCTGTTTGCATTTACAAGAAATCGCTAAAATGCAATATTCAGTAAACATAAATGGCTACCACCATGGAGTTATGAAATTGTGTACTTGCTATTGTCTTATCAGGAATATAATTGGACTGTATAAAGGAAAATACTTCTTCACGAATACATTTATTGGAAAATAAACTACTTTCACTATTTTTTTTTACATGTACAACATAATAAATTGTAGAAATAAATTTAATTGTGCACCAGTATATGATGAAAAATTAATATTGCATCATTTTATTTTAAAATAACTTAATTTTCGTCCATATTTCACATAAATACAGTTTGTTTTGGTTTCAGATTTGTTCGATACAAAACAGGAAATAAAAGTAAAGGTAAACATCCTGTGAACAAACCCTGTAACCGTCCTTTTGCCTCGGTTGCCAGAAACGTGCAAACACCCTCAGCCTGGTTGCAGCATGTTTGCTAACACCCTTGTAAACAGGAGCGCTAAAATGATATGTTTACAGGTACCGCTACCAATGCAACTGCTAAAATACGCCTACTGTACCAGTTGACCTTGACAACTTCCGCTCGCTTATCTCTCACACACACGCGCATGCACATAGACTGTCGTCAGCCTGACAAGAGAAGGGGGTGAGAACTTTTACGTGGTAGAAGGGTGCCTTGGTGCCAGCTTCTAGTACAGATAAAAAAAGATCAGCCAGAAGTGGCATAAAAAAATAAATAAAAAAGAATATGCTGGCCCAGGCTGTTTGACATTCTTTCTTTTATAGTTCTCCCGTTACAGCGATAATTCCCCCACTACCCCCTCCTGTAAATTGATAGGTACAAAGCAGTATATTATATTACCGCTTCTTTTGCTTGTAGAAATGATAGCGTACTGTTTTCCTCACGTTTCTTGTGATTAATGACTGATTACCCCTCCTCCCCGGACACCCCTCGATAACACGGACAAATCGTAACTCGGACAGCTTCTCCCCCCTTTTAGTCCGAGTTATCGAGGGTTCACTGTACATGCTAGCAAATCACGGAAAAAATGGTTTTTTACTTTTTTTTTTGGTCTACATCTTTTAAAATGCTGGCGAATATATGACGCCATCGATTCTAAGACGCAGCCCACTTTTAGGTCTCAAAAAGCCTCAAAAAATGTGCGTCTTAGAAGCAAGTAAATATGGTAGCATGTTTAGTGTACTTTTAGTAGTAGTAAATTGAATGGGTGATAGATAACGCGAAAACCAACGAATGTAATCTTTTGACCTGTGTTTGCAAGTGGCACCTTGCAAAGTTTGCAGGTGCAAACACCAGACAGCAAATTTGAAATCTGCGCACTATAATGTGCTGAGGGAATGAACCACCACAGCCAAGTTGGTACAAGGATAATGCAGGTGCTAGGTATCTGAATGATTGAGCAGTTTAAAGAGTGTAAATAAATCTTACCTTTACAACAGATGTTTACAAGTGCCACTCTCCAACCAAATGTAGCAGTGTGCACATTATTTCACGGCAGGTAGCGCAACATTGGCCACTCCGGAAGAGGAAATAAGGGAATGAAATTGCAATTGCTAACAAAGCACTGGCACTGAGCAATCTCTGCTCTCCAGGATGGTTGCTGGAAATTTTTTAGCAAAGTTGGTGGCTTAAGGGCGCAGTTCACCTCAGTTTTCAATGTCTTTTTATATTTGTACCAGATATTTTTTTTCTTATTATAGACATAAATTGTGACTAAATCTTTTTCTTAAAAAATTGTCATATCTCTCATAGTTTTCGCGTAATGAGTCGTAAACGTTAAAATTTGCACATTACTACGGTTTTATGTACGCCATTGAAACCAACTGACATACCAAACCGAAAAAATTCTCAGTGTATAACAATGTTGTAGTCTATGGTTTGACATACATAAAAACAAAAAGAAATGTTTAAAATTTTATTTCAAAATACAGCAATTTTTATTATATACAAAAATATTAATTTTTTTGTTTTATATGTGTCATTTCCTAGTCTACAACATTGTTATACACTGTGAATTTTTTCGGTTTGGTAAGTTAGTTGGTCTTAGTGGTGTACACAAAACCGTTAAGTGCAAATTTTGACGTTTACAACTCATTACGCGAAAACTATGAGAAATACAACAATTTTCGAAGAGGAAGATTTAGTCTCAATTTATGTCTAAAATAAGAAAAAAAAATATCTGGTACAAATATAAAAATAAAAAAAGACGTTGAAAACTAAGGTGAACCACGCACTTAAGGACGCCGTGTACTTGCATGCTAGAGGCCCAGAAGTGGAGTAGCAACCGTGACACCTGCATCAAGTGCAGCATCGCCACAATGAGCAAAGCATGAACTAGCGTGCAAGATTTCCGCTGATCCAATTTTACTGCGGAACTTTAAGCAATAACCATAATTTTATTGGTGAAATATCTGTAGCAAAGTTCAGTGCACATTTTTATCTGAGTTTCACATCTGGTTAGTGCATTTTGAAGTATGGCGGTCTGGAAAAATTGTTTCTAGGTATGTTGGATGGCTTAGTTACCCCATTTTTAATGATTGTGGTGTCTTGACAGTGAAATTCCATCCTTGTTAGCAGTGTTTCTTTTCATATGTTGGCACAGTGGACTTATATGGAATTTTTTAGTTGAAAATATGTATACACAAAAACACATTTGAAGCACCTGGTGGATAGCACCTTTAAACCAGCAGACATAGGTAGCTCCTTTGTCAGTAAATACTCGACACTAAGTAAGGTGACTGCACTTAGAAAAAAATACTAAAATTATGGCCACACCAATGATGGTAATTTGGTTTGTTGGCGTTACACTTTACATAGATGACGATGTAGATGCTGCTAGATTTTTTCCAGTATCAAATTCTGTTTCTTCTGGCAGTTCCTCTGTTACAAATGTACAGATGTGCAATATCTTATATTGAACTAATAAACTTAACTCTCTAAAATATGCAACAATTTAACTACACTGCATTCACTTCTCAAAAACAACAGTATAGTAATGAACGAAACAGAAGTGAACTGACAAACTGTGATATTGAGAGATAGCCAACAAAGGAAAATGAAGTTTCCTGCACGGAATGTATAATGAAATCTCTGATGCTTAAGAAAAGATTTTTCATCTTTCTGGGAAAGAACCATTCAAATTAAATACAATAAATTTACTTTTAAGAAGAGTAACTCAAAAAGTACAGTAATGACACTGACCATTACTTCGAGAGAGCAAAAAATTAAATTATTTACAGTTAATAGTTACTTAAACCTAACCTAATTGTAATGTCGTTACTTCTAACTCATTACTTTCGATCCCTGGTTTTTGCTGGCTTGGGAGTGCAATAGATGACAGCAGCAGGGTACGTTGCTGTGCTGCTGGCATAACACTAAATTTAAAAAATTTAACAGAAATACAGTTAAATGCCTCTAAAGAATTTTATGGAGATGAACAGAATAACTGGAGCTTGGAGCCAGGCATCTACTGCACTTAAGTTGAGAAGACCTGTCCTATTTCTGGCCAGATTTTCCTGAATTTGGTTTTCCATTGTTTTCCAAAATTATTCCAGATTAATTCAAGGACAATTTATCAGTGGCCCTTTCTTTGCCCTCTGCGTTAGTGTTTAAAACCGCAGTTAATTTTCTCTTGCTGTAGCCACTTCCGAGTTAACGCAGATCTAAAGTTTATTTTTCTTTTTGATCTTGGTTAGTTCTAAAATTTCCCGTGAATGCATGAGTAACAATGGCTTTCGACCTAGCCTGATTAAATTTTAATGGTGCTTCAAAATCTCGCAGTTAGAAGTACAGTAGAATCTCAATTATCGCAATAATGCTAGTGGCGAGTGAGTCAGATAGTCGAAAATTGTGGTTAGTTGACTAATCCCTTCCATAATGGTCTATAGCTATCAGACAGCCGTCCATTAACAGTAGGCTCCTTGTTTGTACTCTTGACAGTTGCTTGTTTATATTCTGGCATCTCAGGACGTGGCATACACATGGTGACCACATGTCCTTGAATTCTTGAAAAGCTTGAATTGTCCTTAAAAATCCTGGAAAAATGCTTGAATTTCTATACTAGTCCTTTATTTATTTATTTTTTTTTTTTTGGTAGTTGAATAATTTTCTGTGTGATACATGTCAAGATGTACTTCTATTGAAGCATAAAGATTTGAAATATTTTGGTATATGCACCTGAAACTAAATCAACATTTACAACATGCTAATAATAACCTCGAGGTACTTTGTACTGTATTCACAAAGCGGTTATTTTTTCAGCATCTTGGGTTTCAAGTACGATGTATTTGGTCTGGTAACCTTTTTCTAACTGTCATGGTTGCAGCACCCATATGTTCACTTCCAAAAAGGGAGAGAGAGAGATAGTGTGTGTGAGGATGAGAGTGTTTGTGTGTGTGTGTGCGCACGCGCACATTTGTGCGTTCATTGGCAAAATGTAAGCTCTATAATGAAACTATTTTACTGTAAGTGTAGATCTGTATTAATTTCTCATATGGGAACCAATTTGCCAAAAAAAAAAAAAAAAGGAATGGACACATCAAGTAAGTCCTAATATAAAATGAAATGTTATTCCTCAGCTTCTGCAACATCAGGACCATATTTTGAAACATTGTGTAGTTAAAGCGACATGTCTGTTTTATTTGCTGTGTTACTATTGTTGAACCATGATTGTGTCGCAAATTCCAGTCCTTACGTGATTAATCCTTTTTTTGTAATTGTAAAAAAAAAAAAAAAAAAATTTACACGTAAGTCACTTGGTGTCTAAATACAGCGTTTTTTTTGTGTGTGTGATATATTTGGCAGAAATACTGTAGTAACAAAAGATTTTTCATAAATTTAAGGTAATCCTAGTATACTCTGTTTCATATAAGTTTGGATAAATTTGACAGCAACTTATGGGCATTAATTTTCAGTATTTTGTTATTTGTTGAACAAAGGAAGACTTTTTTAGCTCTAAAATGTATCTGAGAAGTTCATTTCAGCATTTGTACTGCAAAGTTTGCCTTGTGTAGTGACACAAGTAATAAAATATTACAAGTTATTGCCCATAAGTTGCTGTCAGATTTGTCCAAACTTATATGAAATGGAGTATAACTAATATTGACCGTGTCCATATACGAAGTACAGTTGTTCTATTCTTGAAAATTGGTTTTGTGTCCTTGAAATCCTGGAAATGTTCTTGAATTTAAAAATGAGATTTGTGTGGCCACCATGATACAGCTCTGCTTGTAAGTGTGTGTGTGTGTGCGTGCGCGTGCATGCGTGTGTGTGTGTCTATTTATATATACAGTGATGAACCCTCAATAACTCGGACTAAAAGGGGGGAGAAGCTGTCCGAGTTACGATTTGTCCGAGTTACGATTTGTCCGTGTTATCCAGGGGTGTCCGGGGAGGTGGGGTAATCAGTCATTAATCACAAGAAACGTGAGGAAACCAGTACGCTATCATTTCTACAAGCAAAAAAGCAGCAATATATACTGATTTGTACGTATCAATTTACAGGAGGGGGTAGTGAGGAAATTATCACTGTAACGGGAGAACTATAAAAGAAAGAATGTCAAACAACCTGGGCCGGCAGATTCTTTTTTATTTATTTTTTATGCTACTTCTGGCTGATATTTTTTTATCAGTGCAAGCTGGCACCAAGGCACCCTTCTACCACGTAAAAGTTCTCACCCTCCTTCTCTCGTCTGGCTGAGGACAGTCTGTGCGTGTGTGTGTGAGAGATAAGCTAGGGTGGTAGAGCGCGAGCGGAAGTAGTCAAGGTCAACCGGTACAGTCTCAACAGCAATAAAAACACCGCACGTGACTACACGCAACTCACGAGATGTTTACGTTAAAAATTGCTCTACATCAGCAAGTCACAGTGTCTGCAGCCAGCTGCTAATTTCCTACGAGAAATTGTTTTTTTTTTCCCCAGGGTCTCTTTGTTAGAATACGAGGCCAGGAGCAACGCAAATCTCAGTCTACCTTTCCTCCTTTTTTTTTTTTTTTTTTGTTTATTTGAAGTCCGCGGCCGTGGTGGAAGTGATAATGTGCGCTCATAGGCCTCTATTCATACTAGCTGCGTCCTCATAGATCAGTTACATCTTTACACACTCTTTACATTTAAAATAAATTTCACATATACCATCAACGTTAACGGGAACTCAATAAAAGCCCGTTTGTTTTTACCATTTAACTTTTTCAAAAGTGAGGCCCTCTAGAATGTGCAACCCGGGGCAAGAACCTCTTTCTGCCCCCTTCCCTTTTTTATAATTTATTCAGCTCTGTTTTTTTTTTCGATATCGCGCCGGTTTCTAGCGTAGTGGATTAGGCGCCAGTTTACGGTGCGAGAGGCCCTGGGTTCGAATCCTTGCTCGGGCATGGATGTTGTGTTGTTCTTTCGCCTCACTTCACCCTCATCCGCTTGTAAGACATCGTTAAAGGGCCGTAAAACCTTCTCACCACCTTGCCTACATTGCAATGCAAACCAATGGCCTTTAATTTTTTTATTAATGTCTGGAACAATTTGTTTTGCATTCTTGAATTTATCGCACATACCAGAACAAAAGAAATTTCCCTTTAGGTGACAATGTGACCTGTAGTTACCGTCCAATTCACTAGCATCATACTGAAATGTTTATTTAAGACGCACGTGCGTGTGTGGCCCGCGCGGCGAAGTGGGAGGAGAGATAAAGAAGGGAGGTCCGCCTGCTGAGTTGCATCTCTACTCGCGCGCCTTGCTAGCAACATTTAACCGCACGGAACTTGCCACATATTTTACGGTGGGATGATTAAAGGCTACGTAGCGTTGAGCAACTGCTTTTAAAGCTTAATACTGTTTTTAAATAAAACGTGATGGATTTAAATGAGGCAGACACAATTTTCTTATGATTTTTGACCAAAAAATAATTTAATTAAATTTATTTATTTTTTTTAAATTCTGTCCGAGTTATTCGAAGTCCGGGACATCGAGGTCCGAGTTATCGAGGGTTCTCTGTATATATATATATATATATATATGTATATATATATATTTGAAGTGTTTCACTATACAATATCTGTTTATGTTCATTATTTACATACTTTATGCTGAAACATGAGTTTAAATTTAACATACCTTAAATAATACATATTATTTAATGCACTTTTTTAAAATTCATTTTAAGAATTTTAGAAATATATATTACTAACACTTTTGAGAACGTTTTGAGGAAAAAACACGGCTCTGAAGTGTTCTACAGTTTCTTAACTCTTTCACTGCAAGATAAAATTTTTTTAACTATGCCAAGAAAGTGTAAGAAATAAAAAAAAGTGTTTTTTGCAAATACAGTGTTCCCTCCGTATTTGCGAGGGTTAGGTTCTTCAAAAATTTCGCGAGTATTGAAATCACGAATACTGAGACCATAAACATATGGGAAAAACTAGGTTAGGTTTCCAAGCCCTCATTTTACCAAAAAAAAATTTTACATTGCATGACAAATGTTTTTAAATGGGTTTTATATGAGCAGTTACATGCAGTCTTGCTATCAAAAAGAAATTAAATTATCACAATTTGTTTCATATATAGGAGAAGTACACAAACTGTAGGTAGTTACACAACGTAAGGCAGAGACATGATTACATCACCAGCAATACGGATTAAGTTTGTAAGCATTACACTTGTAGTAGACAGTTTTATCATTGAGAGAAAAACGTGAAATACAGTACGGTACACAAGGTTAGTGTTACTGGGAGAATGACGGAGTCGGCGATTTCAGTTGATAATGTATCACTTCTCTTCCGCTTGCCTATCTTCTTCCTCCGCGCTCATCGGGTCATCGATACTGCTGTCTTCTATCTCCGGCTGTGGCTCCGGCTCCTTATTGCGTGAACATCCTGGTTGCGGCGAGTTGTCAGGTTTATTAACTAGCGGACAAGTTTTACAATTGTAGTACTGCGTCAGTGTTGTCTGTTTAGTTTGATGTTTCAAATCTTTCAGAACCTAGACATAGGGAAGCAGTGCAGCCTCAACCGATCTCGTGAATTTTTAACTTCGTTCTAAAATTGGATCAAATTCTTGAAACTTTTGCACAGTCTCTCAGTATCGTTTAATAATTCCGAAAGCTTAACGGAAGTAAACGCCTTCACCTCAGTAACCTGATTGCTGTCCTCGTCGTTGCTATCACTGCTGACTTTAGCTAGCTCATCCAACTCTTTTGTTGTAGGTTCTTGCACCTTGGCATTAATAATGTCTTCAACTTCTTCTCTCATTTCCTCAAAACCTTCACCACCAATCTCTTTAGCCATTCGAACAATGTCTTTCACTACTACATCAGCTTCGCCAACAACGTTCGTACTTGTTACACATTCTTCCCACAGGTTTTTCCAGCAATTATTAATTGTTGGTTGTGAGACTTCTTTCCATGCAGCCTGTATAAAATCTATAACATCACAAATGTTCAGTTTCTTCTAGTACTTTACCGTTGTTAATGACACGTCAGTAGCAAGTTCTTGACAGGCAGCTTTGTAGACATTTCTTGTGTAGTAGCTCTTGAATGCCTTAACTATCCCTTGATCTAGTGGTTGTATTAGGCGGCATAAATAAAACTTCAACATTGGGATGTGCATTTTAATATCATCCTTACAGTGCACAGGAGCATTGTCTAATGTCAACAGAACCTTAAAACTCAAGTTCTTGGATTGAAGATAAATGTCAACTTCAGGGACAAAACCGTTTTTGAACGAGTCCAAAAAAATTTACCTGACATCCATGCCTTCCTATTAGCACGCCAGTAAACTGGCAATTGGCTCTTGTCTTTGCCTTTTAGAGCCCAAGGGTTTTCTGCCCTGTACACTAACAAAGGCTTGCATTTGAAGTCACCCTTAGCATTAGTGGCCAACAATAAAGTTACGCGATCCTTATATGCTATGAATCCAGGGGACTTAGAAACAGTTTTGGTAATGTAAGTACGAGACCCTACTTGCTTATGAAACAAGCCCATTTTGTCTACATTAAACACTTGTTCACTTGTTTAGCCCTTCTCTTCTATCACCTTCGAAAATACTGGAACAAAATCATCTGCAGCTTCTTTATCTGCTGAGCCAGCTTCTCCACTTAATTTGATGTTGTGTAGCCGTAACGGTTTTTGAACCTTTCCAGCCACCCTTTACTAGCTGTGAAATACCTCAGGCTA
The DNA here is from genome assembly GCA_003012365.1 of Medauroidea extradentata. Lineage (NCBI taxonomy): Eukaryota > Metazoa > Arthropoda > Insecta > Phasmatodea > Phasmatidae > Medauroidea > Medauroidea extradentata. The sequence continues at coordinate 1,320 of PNEQ01099999.1, read as the reverse complement.
TGCACAGCTCTTGTTACATGTTCATAAATTTCACGTGCTTGTTGCCAGAGGGCTATTCCATCGACAACCGATTTCCTGGCCACCATCTCCTCAATCCATAAGTTCAGGCTCTTTTCCATCTTCTCATAATAAATATCTCGTGCTACAGATGTCACTTTTGAACTTTGAGGAGCAGCTTCCTTTGCAGACTTATTCTACTTCTTTTTTCTTAATGGAACGCACTGTAGTTTCTTTTATGTTGTATTTTCGTGCAACCGCACTTGCTGAAGAACCACTTTCTAACTTGTCTAGTATTTCAATTTTTTTAATTAAACTTAAAACCACTTTCTTTCGCTTAGAAACAGGTGCACGTAGGCTTCCTTTGTGCTTCGTAGCGTTTCCGACTTTAAATTAATTTGCAAGTTTTGCAAATGTTTCCCCATACTGAAATCACACTATTATTTTATTTTACTATCAATCATCAGTACCACTCGCTTTCTTCTCTCTTCATTTCTTGACATATTGAACAGTTACATTCAACAATGTTTTGTATACTATACTACTGTAGCCCTACAGTGTTAACCATCAGAAAGTAAGAACTCTAGAACGCACGAGTCTAAAAACATTGTAACTGTCACATATGTGTACACTAAGCAAATTATAAGTTGTTTGGAATAAAGTGAGCACTAAAAATTTAACATTTGAAAAAATATCAGTGGCCGTTACAGCATATTATTCTACATTAGCCATAATAGCTTTACTACTTGTATGGTTGGCTGCGAAATTATGCCAAATAGTTCTGTGTATTTTCATATTTTAATAACAACAATACTGAAACAAAATCAACCAAAATCAACATACAGTGAACCCTCGATAACGCGGACCTCGATGTCCCGGACTTCGGATAACTCGGACAGAATTTAAAAAAATAATAATAATAATAATTTTAATTAAATTATTTTTTGGTCAAAAATCATAAGAAAATTGTGTCTGCCTCATTTAAATCCATCACGTTTTATTTAAAAACAGTATTAAGCTTTAAAAGCAGTTGCTCATCACTACGTAGCCTTTAATCATCCCACCGTAAAATATGTGGCAAGTTCCGTGTGGTTAAATGTTGCTAGCGAGGCGCGCGAGTAGAAATGCAAACTCAGCAGGCAGACCTCCCTTCTTTATCTCTACTCCCACTTCGCCGCGCGGGCCACACACGCACGTGTGTCGTAAATAAACATTTCAGTATGATGCTGGTGAATTGGACGGTAACTACAGGTCACATTGTCACCTAAAGGGAAATTTCTTTTGTTCTGGTATGTGCGATAAATTCAAGATTGCAAAACAAAT
>PNEQ01099998.1:0-20175 GCA_003012365.1 Medauroidea extradentata | reverse complement strand
TACAAGATTTCCAAATGCAGCAAAATTAATCATTTTCTTAAAATTTAAAAAATTCATAACTCAGAAACTAACAGTCCAAAAAAATTGTAACTAGGGCATTTTCATTTAATTTCGTAATACTACCATTAAACAAAAAATAATTAAATTCTATGACATCTTTTTTTTTTCACTTAGTTGATTTGACATGGAATGTCCCTTGCAGCAAATTATTCAGTTTACCAAAGTTAATAAAAAGGTTGTTAATTTGGTAAGATTAGTTGAGCTGGTTTTACGGCTCTTTAACAACAAGATCTCAAGAGCCAGTGATAGTGAAGTGAGGTAAAGGGACGAGATTCTATCCCAGGACCTCTCGCACCATAGACCGGCACCTAACCATCTATGCCACGTAGGCCGGCCTTGTTAATTCAGTAACTATTGAAAATTGCGCAGGATTTTATTTTGAAATATGGCACTACTTTGTAAAAAACAGTTTCACCAGAATAATTTAGTGACATCAGATCGGCTACTGTTTGGTTGAAATATATAATACTCGCGAGAGCTCTAGAAGTAAATGATTGTCGCTTTTCATTGAAATTATCATTTAGCTCCGTACGTTTTCTTTGCACTAACTTTATGACAGAATTATCGCTCAATTGTAGTTACGTTCACATTAGAGTTGAATTTCACGTAAGTTGTTTATGCCCTGCCCTACAGGACTACAAAACATTTATGATCTTCTAACAATATTTTTTTGGGTGTGGCTTTATGCTTTGTTGTATCTAGCAATGTTTATTTATTATAAAAATAAGTATAATTATTGTTGTTATTAAATTTTAGCATGTACGTAATTGTACATGTAAAAAAAAATAAAGCACTTTGGTGCAACTGGGGATAAAATTTACTGTTTTTTTTTTAACAAGTTGGTTAGTTATCATTTTCAAAACCATTTAGTGTTACATTGGCAATGAATCACATTTTGTAAAGATGTTAGTCATGATAGTTATATTGTCCCAATACAGTTAGCCCCCTATGCCTGAAGTTAATAATGAACTATGCCAGACACAATATGTCGGCCGCCACATTCACATAACAAATAGATGCACGTAGCAGAAGTTAACAAGTTTTATACTTGTGAAGGATTTAATTAATATGTTTTTTGAAGAACGCTGGTTCGTTAACATCACTATAGGCCCCTAACTGATTGGTTTCCATATAAGCCTTTTACACAATGGTAGATTGCATGCAGATCACACTGATGAACAACTTAACAGTTCATGTAACTACACTCTGGAGCACCAGTACATGGTCTGAAAACATCAAAACAAAAATCTTTAAGAGATGTATATGTTTGCAGAAGCTGGTGAGATGAGAAATTGTAAACATTATGACAGTAAAACCAGATTTGTTTTGCATGCTTATTTCAAAGTTGCTACAGTTAATACATCTCAGAACAGTATGTATGTCCGTACAGAAACATTTGATTGTGACGGCGTATGTTTAGTACCCGTGGCATTACTGATTGTTTGAAACATTATGATAATTGTTTAATGAGTACACATTTATGAACATATTGAAGATAATATAGAAATAGGTGTACAAATACAACTATGCGTCAGCAAGTTTCATGTATCGGATTATAGAAGTAAATGAACAGTACAGACATTAACTTGCGTAACATGCAAATAAATATTAGTCATATTAAGTGATGAACCCAAAAAAATTAGCAAAAAGTCATGAGAGTCGATAAATTGTGTTTAAAATGTGCTTTGAATACATTATTCAGTTGTTCAGTAAACAAACCAGACAAGTAGATTAATTTATAGTTTCATGGTTAAATGTTCACAGAAAAAAATATTTTGTTGTAGCTACAAAATATTTTGTGAGTATTCACCTTGCAAAATATATTTGGTAGTCACCACAAAACCTTTTAGTTGTGACCACTAAAATATTGTGGCCACCACAAAATAATTGTGCTAGGAAGGCTTCTTATAAATTTTTATTTCAGTGTTGGAGGATAGTATCACTATGTGAAGGCTGCAGTGATACCAGTCAACAGTAGAACAAAATAAATTTTTACGGTTGTAACAGTGTCACTGATAAAATGTCTGTGTAACTAATGGAGTGAATAATAAAAAAATTATTTTTCGCTTTGACACATCAGATAAAATAATCATTGTTCTGTACATCTGGAAACATTTGAATTCAAGTGCCGATATTCTGTAGGATAGTTATGAAGAGATGTTTATTTCGCGTATACTCGTACAACTTACTAAAATATTATCTTCAATCCAACGGCCTTTGCAAATGGCCAGATAATGCAGCATGAGAAACACAGATGAAAACATATCATTGGTCTCGTTTTCAGGTTTGATGAAACAAAAATGTGTTAATGAATAATGGCTGCAACCTAACCAGAATAATTAAGGCAAATTTAAGTATTACATATTTATCTGCCAAATGACTTTCAGATGAACATTGCAAGTTGTAAAACGATGATATTTTTAACAGTATTTGTTAGCTACAAATGCCACAATAGAATTCAATGCAGGCTTCTATGGAATTATATGTAAATATTCATAGAGCTCACAAACATATAAGACAATTAAGAAGTGAATCACACTCTCTACCATACATAATTTTTAGAGGTACGACAGTTTCGCAGATACATTCCAGGTCAGGTTGGACGTCAATAACGTATACTTCAATGTCATGTCTGTGATTAGCTGGCAGCTGTTATGAAACATCTTAACTACAAGCCAATAGCAAATATGGAAATAACTCGTATGACTATTGCTTGCTACCTGCTTGTAATGCTATATGCCAATGAATAATTGATTGTAGCTGGTGCGTGTATAGGACTGAGCCAGGTGAATCCGCGAAATCGACACATCTCTAATAATTTTTCCAACCCTCTGCGGGCTACCACCTTCACCTTCCATTGTCGGGTATACGCTGAGGGTCGATATTTTTCTAACAGCTACTACAAGGCTCCCGACTATGCATCACCTCCTTACGTCCTCTTCTTTCCCGTGCCCCGCTGTCCCTGCACCCGCACTGTGAGATGCCAACTTAACTGACTACTATAGTAGAACTGTGTTAATGGCTGGCTATAAGTCAATCAAATAACAATAGCCCTAACACAAATCACTCATGTATAACTTACTCATGTACTTATGTTGCTGATCGCTGGCAAATCCACATCAGCATTTATAACAAGAAGCTCTTTATTTATAGTTGGGGCTTCATTTTGCAATAAAATACGAGTGAACTTTACTACGCACAGGAGTTTTAACGAAACTGTTGCGACACTCTGTTCCCATTTTATCTTCTTTCCAGGTGTCTTAAGTTTTACTTTACTTGAAATTACTTTAGTGCACGGAAAATACTGGCAGCGCACACATCTGTCACCTCAGCCATAATTTTAGCTAATTGCTTTACAAGCAATGTCTGACGCTGTTGACAAGGATAAGTAAAAACATTCAGAACAATTACTTTTTTATCAATCTTTTAATAGTTTTCCCTGAACATGTTTCACGTCACCAGCAAACGTTATCACTTGCAACAAATTTTTGTTAGGGCTTAACATAATAGAATATATGTACAAATAATGATTGTAATCGTTATTCCCATCTATGTTAGAAGTCATGCACAAGGAACTGTGTATGCCTATTATTTAAGATTGGTTAGGACTATAATGAATTCCATTATGAACCCCATGTTAAAATGTTGTACAATCAGTGCTATAATAGAAAGGTTTTTGTTTGTATAGTTCATAAAATTTTTGTGAGAAACTTGCTAAGATTGTTAAGAGTGTCAACTGTTGAATTGGGTGACCTTGAACAGAATTTACTCCTAAAACTGGCAGTTTTTTTACGTGATATGAAATTCTGTAAAACAGTCTATTACTTTTAGGCCATTTTTTTTTAGTACTGTTTTATGCCAGCCTGTGGCATAGATTGTAGTTTTTCAGGGTTCTGGTAATGAACAAGTAGGCCTAACATAATAATTTATTTTCATTTACATATTGCTATCTAAATATAAGCTTTCCTAGGAATTTACAAATTATTATCTCTTTTGTGGGCAAACGAAAACCTTATAAATATATTATGCCAAAATTCTTAAATTTTTTAAAAATTAATTAGAATACGGCCTAATTATAATTTCGGTTGTCTTTGTTTTTTGACATGTCATTGTTTAATTAGGCTAATTGAAGTATTTCGCATATACATATTTGTGACAGCATTGTTCATTTTAATTTGGTTATAATGTCAGATGTCCTTAACCATGTGAGTACAGAGGTTTAGATAATGCTGGGAAGACAACTATATTGAAGAGGTTCAATGGTGAATCAATAGACACAGTATCCCCAACACTTGGATTCAACATCAAAACATTTGAATTCAAGGGGTGAGTGGTTTTTCAAAACTAATGGATGTCTTCTGGATTCAGTAACACTTATTATAAAATTACTGGAATAATTTAGTTTAATTAGTGTTCACTAAAACAGCGCTAGCCATCAAATTTAGTGCTATACTTGGAGGATTTAAATTTATTTTCTTTCATGCATGCGCATGTCTTGGAAGAATTAATGTATGGCTATGGCTGAATTTGTTATAAACAAACAGAAGTAGAGCTCGTGAACCCGCCTTTCAGTTTCATAACAAATATATCTGTCCTCCTGTAGAGGCATAACAACATCACGACATTACTTTAAACCAGAACTCTCTCAGGCCACGAGATATAAACATACAGACCGGCCAACACTACCGCGTCTCTATTACTCCACAAACAAAACATACTTCTCTATCATCTGTACCAGACAACACAGAATCTTAAGAGTGACCATGGTATACATAAGTTACATTGAACAAAATAACCAAACCAAAGACAAACTAAAAGTACTTTATGCAAGAGATAGATACTAGTTACTGAGCAACAAGTTACAATTTCAGAGAAATTTGGAAAGAAATATCATTGTCGCGCCTACTGATAGAACATTTTAGGTGTGAGCTCGCAACATCTTAAGCCTGCCGCCTTTCATCGCGCAGCTACTGTGTACTACAGTCTTCAACATGATTGTAGACTAACCTGTAAACACTTCTGGAGTTTCAAGCGCAGTCTTTCCATTCGTGTCACATCCTCCCGCTGTCAACATCTACACACCACTACTCCTACATAAAAACTAGCCTAACGTCTTATTAATTAACTAGCACCAAGGTTAACACTCATCACATCTCGAAGTCCATCACTCCAGCCTCCTCCGGGCTGACCCTTGAACACCAGAAAACTCCGCAACCACCATCAAACACGTCCATCGCTCATCGCCGCCATCAGAACACTCCAATCACGTCACTTGCTCGCCTCGGCCAACACGACAACTCCCGAACCGATCTCTTGCTTCGGGCATCTCCGCCGTTAAGCCCCGCCTATGCTACCTTCGTCCTCAACGCTCACTCGCCTATACCGTCCCAAGTACAGGGCACTTGCACCGTCTGCAGCCGGTCAGCACTCCGTACCTGAGAAAATCTTCCCCGTTCCCCGCGGTAAGCCCTAACTCATCGTTTTTACACCCACATGACTAAACACATCCCACGGCCCGTTCAGATATCTTATCGGCTCCTAACGTCAGCGCGCTTCTCCGGCTCCAAGCCCGTCGGTCACGTACTTGCTTCACGATAACTAACTCCGAATGCGGTCTCAGCGTCCCACGCCTTGTTATGCTACAGCCTCCGATAACAAATACTGCCTTGTCCCGCACTTCACTGGCGTACGCTACGTGAGCCTAGCTCACCTCTCAGCAGAAACTATGTGCGCTGCCTGCCTGCCTCTCTCACGAAAGCCAACTAACATAAAACCTTACCCGGTATAACAATTATTAAGTTCAAATGAAAGTAGAATTAATACACCAACACGACATTGAAAAGTTTATACGTCTGAATAAAAAAAAGCGAAATCTCCGGAAAAAAAAAGAAAAAACCGAATCCACAAAAACAAACTGACGAAAAACCCCCTAACTATATATATATATATATATATATCAGCACTCCCAGCACTTTCAGTTGACATAGGCAAGGGTCTCTGACCGTTGTGTGCTTGTCACTCATCAGCGCTTCTGCAGAGGTACGGAGTTTTAACCATCAGCCACCATTGTAAATGCCCTACTGGCAATTCACTTATATTGTGAGACGTGTATTCTACAGAGGAGTTTCATTGTCTCTCTCCCTCTGGTGTCAGTTACGCGGTCTCTAGCTTCGAACATTCCCTCAGCGGAACTGCAACCGACTGACTACTACTGCACAAAGTTGATGTTCTCCCCTACTGTGGCTGGCTCACGGTCAGCTACTACTCCTCTATGCTGGCATATCTTACAATGTGAACGTACCATTTTCCAGTAACTCCTTTGTTCTGATGTAGATATTCTCAGAAGTTCCATGATTGACATAATAATTTTACTGCATAAACTCATTGATAAAGAATGAGTCTATGTTCAGATGTGAATTTCACTTCCTCATGATAAGAACACACAAGAATAGTCTCCCAAAATGGTAATTTTCTGCATTTCCATTAGTTATTTGTCATAATTTTAGAGCATGTCATGCATAGTGCAACACAGATTGATCCTTAAATGCTGTTGTTACAACTTTGGTCAGCTTCCCTAAAGGTTTTTTTTGCAAAAGATAGTATTTTTCTGGGTATCTGCAAACACTTTTCACGCTCTGCAAAGCAGCCACCTTAAAATATTTAACTATCTTTTTCCTTTGTAAAAAAATAGTTTTAAGAGAATATTTTATCATTACAAAATTTAAGAAGTCGTGAAACGTGACTAAGCTGTAGCATGATTTCATAGGTAAATAAGATAAATCACATTTTTTAAAGATAACGATATATTTTCTATGATAGGCTATGTTTACTTAATAGAGACACAATATTGGTTTGTTGCCCATTTAGAGTTATGCTGAATGTGTGGGATGTGGGTGGCCAGAAGTCTTTGCGATCATACTGGCGAAACTACTTTGAGAAGACTGATGGCATCATATGGGTCGTCGACAGTGCAGACAGGCGAAGGCTGGAAGATTGCAGGAGAGAGCTACACGAACTGGTTAATACAGAGGTAAATGTGAATGCTCTCTTAAAAAAATATTGTAGAAATAAAAGAAAATCAATTATCTGAGGAGACTGCAGTAATAAATTTGCACACTGATTTTTCAAAATTGCAGCTCATTACTAGTTAGAAAATATTTTATATGGAGAGTTATGGTCAAAGATTAAATAATAAAAAATAAATGCACCTTAAGAGCTGTTAAATTGCATTGTGGAAAGCAATTAAAAAATTTAGTTCGGTTTGCAGGATGATAATGTTGAATTGCATAAAATTCAAAATTATGCTGCTGTTCAGATTTAGTGGCATGTTTTTTTTTAGTTGAGACTGGTTAAATGTATAATTTTTTTTTCCATAGTTACTTGCTTTACAATTTTAAAACTAGTGTTTTGATGTTTACTGGTGTTCTGGATCAACTGTAAAGCTATCTTATTCAGTACATAACTGCTATTGATTATCATTATCTTCATAATGAACATTTCTTTTCCAACATTTGTTAGTTCAAAGAACATTTTTGTAGTGTAGACATTTGAAAGACACTGGTTGACCTTGGCTTTTGATTTTCACAAAACACATGTACCTATATTGATGAATCTAGGTCTAAATTTTTTGCGTTTTTCGAATTTTTTGTATGGAAACTTGCATCCTGTCTAATGTTTAAGCAAACATTTGTTTTGAATGACATTTTAACTTTTTTTGATGTAGTAGAAACTCCTTTGTTGCATTTACAAATGTGACTGAAACCATGCTTTCTTAGCTTCACCAGTTAGGCCTAATATTTCCATGACATTTAAATTATTTACACTGGCCTGTTTCCTTTTAAAATATTCGAAGGTCGCTGATGATTCACTAATGTCGGTGATTTGTTATACCTTAACGTTTAATCGTTGACAAAGTTATGAGAGATAGAAAAGTGCCTTACTGAATGAAAGATCTAAAGCAGCCATGGCCTGTATTTCAGACCCATTCAAGTATTCACCAATATTAATTTCAGAAGACTGTGGGAAACCAAAGTCATGAAGTCAGGGTCTGGAGACTGAACTTAGGCCCTCCTGAATATGAGTCAAGTATGTCACGACTTGTAATTGGTATTATTTGCTGAGGTATAGGTACAGTAAACATGTATGCTAGTCCTTATTCCTTTCTGCAGGCCAGACAACTTGTATCTTCCTTCTGCTTGTTAACATGAACTAACAAAATCTTATTACATACAAATGAATGTTTGTTTGTTTTCTATGCATCGTATACCGTTCAACCAATTGCAATGAAATTTTGGTGGTTGTTATGCATGCCCTTGTAAAGGCTTTCGTAATAAAAATTGAGGGGGGGAGGAGGCAGGACGGGGTAGAGGACAAGAACAAGGTTCCTAAACATTTTAGGGAAATCACTATGGTGAGTGGTGTGTGCACAGCAAAAAAAAAAAAAAAAAAAAAAAAAAAAAGCGAGGGCCAGGGGTTTATAACCTGGCTAGAAGGGCAGAACAAGGTACCCAAAAAATGTAGTAAAAAGAACTTTTGTGAGCTGTTTGTAAATATTTGGAGGTGTAGAAAGGAGTACTCAAAAAAATTAATAGGCATTGCAATGTATGCCGGAGTAGGCCCTACCTAGTAGATAATAAACAAGATATGATCTTTGAAGGAACTGTGCAATGGGAATGCATGACTGAACTTAGTTGCTTAGACATACTCCGTTGCGAAATGAATGACTGTCAAAGAAAACTAAACAAATAATAGAAAAACATAAACAAGCTGAGTATGCTTTAGTCAATGGGATACATACTCAACATGAAATTCCAAAAAATAGTATTTATTAAGTAAAACCAGGAACAAACAGGTAATAAATGAAAATAATAAAAAATAACATTAAAAAATCAAAAAACCAAGTTAACATGCAACACAGCGATGAGATGAAACAAAAACACAGTAGATACCAAATACAAACAGTAAAATAACGAAATGACACAACGATGAGGTGAAGCAAAACATAACAGATATCAGACACAAACAGAAAGAACAACAAACGACACTGCCATGATATGAAACAAATCACAGTAGTTTTCCAGGTAGACATTATAATGATGTTTCGGGAACTGGAAACTGTTCCCATCATCAGGTAGACACACAAAGTTCATTCGCACTCGTGTTCCTGCAGTGCGCCTCGGGCTTTGCTCGCGTGTATTTCTCAGAGCAGATACCTCTTTGTACACCAGATAGGTAGTTTAGTCATCAAATGTTAGAATGACAAAGGTACTAGTTGAGTTAACTCTGCAGCAAGATAATTAGCTATAGCTGTCCGCGTGAAAAACAGTCTAAAGAGTAGACGACACTTACGAAATTCTGGCTGAGCCAGCGAGGCCAAGAAAAGTCTGCAAAGAGTTCAACCACATTCTTACAAAGCGCACCACTGTCGCTGCTGTAAATCACTAGGATTACTGACGCTGTTGTGTCTGGGGAAGAGCTGTACCTGCTTTTCCTCAGCGGGGGTTCTGTCTAAAGTGATGGAGGAGAGAGAGGATAATGCATTTGCTGATACTCTGCGACAACATTCCCTCTCATATGAGCTTGTTGCAAGCGTACATGAGGAAGACATGTTTCGTGATAATAGGAAGAAGTTTTCGATTTAAAACAGATGCAATCAATATCCGGACAGATTTTTTTTTTTAGTTTAGTAATATCCTGCACCTACTTCATATTTGACATCAGCGGCAAAATTTCTATTTTAATATGGTTTTAAAATTAGATTCGTAACTGTTTTTCTGGAAAAACGGAGTGCTGCAGTTGTATTTATTTTGCTATCAAAAAACCCCAATTCGCAGTTGAAAAGAAAAAAACAACGTGATAGACCTATACGATTTTGTATACGGAATGCTGTAAACGTTTACGAGGAAAAACAATTGTAATAATAATAGTATATTTGGGGGAGTTATGTACTGTAGTTTATTAAAGACTCGTTCTCTCGATATATTTTTTATATTAGAAGATTTTAATTAAAACCAGGTTTCAATATACTATCAGCTAGCATGTGTGCTAAGAAAATTTCCAATCCATAAAAACAATATTCCAGTACGTTTGAAACTACTTAACATATTTATAATATGGAGTCAATTTATAATATGGAGTCAATTGTAATACTGAGATGTGTATTAACAAAGATAAAATAATATTTTTGCTATTTATGACGTAGTTGCGAATGTTAATATGCAATGTAATTATGAAAATACATATTGCTTGATATAATACTAGATACATGTTACTATAAAACCTTATTAAAGTAAGTACAGCTAGAGAAAATTAGTCCTTTGTTAATGCTGTTTACAAGTAAATAGCTACTGAAATATTATTTATGCTTAACGGTGGTTCGTTTTTGCAGTTCAATATTTTTATCTCGTCGATAATGCACGCGCGAGAAGCAATTTTTTTATAAGCCGTTGTATGTTGCTGTATGATTTGTGTGTTTAAGCAAACTGGTTAATCAATGATGTTAGTAGGTGCAGGGAGCTCTCCTGTACAGTCAGGAACCATTTTATAACACTTTATATAAATAATTACATTGTTGTAATGCCCAATATAACATGGCAACCCGTAGAGAATGAAAGAGTAATACATAATCAATAAACTTATATTAGAGGACTCTGTTGCAGCTCGGCCGCTATTCTTTAAACATTTACAGAAGTTATTGTACACTTCACACAGAAAATGAACTATTCTGCCAGCTGCCACTAGCGTGTTTTGTATAATATTATAGCAGTTTTTCGTCGCCTTACCTTACATCTCTTATCAGTGTTCCAAACGACTGCACTACATTGTCAGAATGTTATAGAGTTTAATTTGTATATACTTGCTCATGCCCAATAAGTTCCATGTATCAATAGAACAGAAAAAATTAAGGACATATAAATTATTTTTCCAAAGTCATACTTGATTTTTGGGAGAATATTTCTCGTCTTTTAACATCCTTACCACGTTGAATTTTGAAAAGTCCTGCAATTGCTTTTTGAGTAAGTATTTATGTTAGCATAATTCTGAAGCCAAAATCACATCAGTATTTTGACTGGTTTAAGAGATATTGAGGTTCATAGAGACATGTTTAATTTTCATACCCATTACAGAATGAATGTCGAAAAATCAAATACAATGTGTTAAGAGAGCATCGTACATAAAATACGGTAATGTATGAATTACACATAGTACGTTTCTCGAAGCCAATATGCAAAAAAAAAATAACACTCCTAGACAATACTTAGTATGAACTTTATCACTGTCTTCTTTAGCGTTTATTTATTTACCACATACTCTTAAAGGGTTTAACTGATCAATGATTCGCTGAAAACGCACATTATTTTAACTGTTGCCAAAATACCTCATTATTAAAAATTTTTAATTTTATTTTTGGAAATAGCATATTTAATCCAAACAAAAGTAGGTCACAAAATTGTTACCCGTGACTTAGCGTGGAGTGTTCAAAGACGTGTGGTGCTACGTAATTACATTACACAACACTGAGTTCTACCAGTAACGTGCAAGAAGTGAGGAAATAATAATAGTAGCAATAGAGGTAATAGTAATTATACTTACATATATACCTTCATTTCAGGAACACAGCATTATTGGGCCTGAGTGGTAGGCACATAGGTTACACGTGCTCAAAGTGTAAAGTCTGAGTCAATATCACACGCCTTGAAACACGGCCACGCTCAATAAAGTCACATAGATGTTTGCTAACGGCAGAACACACAGGATATGAAAAATAATTGATTAAATAAAGCATTATATATATATATATATATATATATATATATATATAAACCACCTTGTTTCTAAAATCTAAGTGATGGAATTTTTTTTTCGTTGCTGTAGTCAACGTTTGAATTATTAATTGAGAACCTGTTTAAAAAAGTTTTAAATATGTTGCATTGTAACTTTTCCAATCACTTAGAATCAGTAGCTGAAATAGAGTTTCAAATTACTGAATAGTATTCTAGTTTCGATCTTACTAAACAATAATACAAGCACAACCAAGAGTCGGGCATTGCTGCAAGATGTGTAATAAATTGGATTAAACCTAATATATTCTTACAGAGATGTTAATGAAGTTGTCCCCAAGTAGATTTTGCTTTCAAGTGTAACGCCAAGATCTCGACTGTAATCAGATTGCTTTATTTCACATTGTAAACTGTTTTAAAATCATTCAATATCTAAAGTATGTAATAATGAACACTGACATTTAATAATGAGTCTGTGCTGTTAAGAACACTCATTCATAATCAGAAATATAGCTAAAGTACCAAAGATTAAATGACGGTTAAATTATTACAGCAAAAATTTTAAATTAGAAGAAGCGAATGGCATCTTAGTATATTATTAAAAAGGATATTTAAAATGTTATTGTGTTATTATGACAATTTTACTATTTTCTAAATGTTGTATACTAATTAAATGAATAAATATTCAATGATAAGATAATACGGTTGACTCTTTACAACCATCTAAAAAAATCACACTGTAATAAATAAATCTCGGGATAACTTGTAAATTTTTGAATAATGTTTACTTTCCTTATGCGGGAAACCTGTATTTTTTCTTACGTAAAAAGTATACACTGTGGTGACTTCCTCTTAGAGAATCGTGAAATAACTAAGGAGTACTTAACTCGTTAATTGTAAGGATATTTTCAAAGCAGTCTATCTACAGGAAAGTTATTTGCTTTGGCCTCAAATAGACACAGTACTGTAAAAATTCTGCATTTAAATTCTATTTTATTTTAGAGAGCCAGCAAGGAAAGGAGAGGGAGTACATTATGACATGATTATGCAAATTATTTTCACGTGGTGAAATAATTGATGCTTTCAAACTTTAAATACATATTAAGCTACTTGTGTAAGTCACAAATTTCAAAACTGTAGTGTGTAATTTCCATTTTGTAGTTCTTGATGACTCTTTTGAAAGGTTGTACCTATGGTGTTTTTAATTTAGAATATAGAATTTGGCAGGCTTATATTCAGTGACGTACATTACAGTCTGTTTTAGTTCATATTGTGCTGTTATCATATTAATGAACGGTGAGACGCTACTATGAAAAGAATCATTATAAAGCTGCAAGGAATTTTTGCAAGTATACTGAGAGTTCTCCGTACATTAGGGATACATAATAAGTCTACTTAAATCTAATTTTTATGAAATTGTGTTACGGGAAGTGAAGTTAATTTTTGACTGTGAATAAATGCGATGTTGCAAAGAAAAGAAAATACAGTAGTATGCCTAGATACTATGAAACACATTCATAATACGTAATGGTAAATTAGGACATGGCTGCGCTCCGAGGTGAGTTTAAAAGACAATTTTGACCAGCAGCTACGTGCACTGTTGACATTGTAACACTGATGATATGTATTCATTCATTCATTCAACTCTTTGTTAGTACCTACATTAGTCTGTAATCACAAACAAACCATTTAAAGGCTGCTGCAAAAAAAATCATGTTCCCACAAAACTTTTTCTTTCTCAGTCTAGTAAGTGTAATTCCAAGTCACTCTTCAAATGTGAAAACTCTCTCAAGCCAGTTTACCGCAACTTGCGAAACAACTACACGACAATTGAAATCCATGGTCAAAGGAATATATGCCTGTGTGAACCTAGCATTCGTAGAAGGATTAATAAAACTTTATTATAAGGTTATTCAAAAGAAATGAGTAGTTGATCAAAATTATTTCAGCTGTCAAACATACTAGTCAATTAATTGATATGCAGTTCTAAAATGTGGAACCACAGTGGTTGCATAATTAGCACGCCAACTTCCTCCACAGCAATTCAGAGACTCTATTCCAGATTTTTCGCAATCGACTTTCCGATAGTGAAATAACGATTCTCGAGAAATTTCATTAGTTATCTATTCTAAGTAATGGTAGCATCTTGGTAACCCTTGATTCTCGCTTCAAACCGATAATACTTTCTAGAGGGCCATTGAGCTGTTGAGAGCTTGAGTTTTAAGTTATTCATAGCTATAAAATGTATCGCTACTTATCGGCTCTCGTTTGGTTTCGACAGTTTCATATTCTAAGTTTGCAGATGACTTTACATTCGATGCCAAGTATCGTTGCTGGCTCTCGTTTCGTAACTAGAGCAGTATAGATGCCGAAACAAGCAATTACAGTCGAGACAGCATATCATATGGGCGATATCATGATATGTTAGGAAATTTTAATATTGATTGCTTACGCCAGTAAATTGTATTACTTTCCATACAGAAAAGATTTATTACTTTTCTTAACCAAACATGTGAAACGTAAAACAGTCGACAAGCTCTCTACAGCTAATACGTGCGAAGTCGTGTACATTTTAATTTTGTTCATTATAAATATTTTATACATATGTATGTAAATGAATGTTATAATGCCAGAAACATGTTATACTTAAGTAACTATTACAAAGAGAAATTTAATTTTATGGTAGCAATTATTATCAAATAGCGTATATAATATGTGTGTCGGTGTAACTGAGCGGTAAAGCATGCGCTACATAATAGCTGTGGCATTTTCATAGTTTCGAATCAAAAGCTTTGTATTGCAATTTTTTAAGTTGCTCCTTTCATCATATTACTCATAAGCATGTTCTATTCTTTTAATAGATTTGTGTTAGTTACTATTTTTACATACAAGTGTATCCTAGTCAAATATTATTTAAGGCCAAGTAAGCATCTTTCAGTTATTTGTTTCCATAAAACAATGTATAATCATATTGTACATATTAATAACATCCTCGGAAAAAAAGCTACGGCTTATCAGTAGTGTGTAAGGAACATATATAACTTATGTAGGTTGATAACACATGATCGTATGGTTTAGATATTTCCATATTATTGCGTTGATCGGTACGAAAATATTAGAACCAAACCATTTCTTTTTTCAATCATAGAATACGTAGCCAAAAATAATACAAATAAAATAAATTAACAAATTAGTGAAACATTGAAGATTCGAACCTGATATACTTATTAAAAATTATCTCCTACGCCCTTGCGCTAAAATTTCTCACCCACAGAGCTTTTCAAAGAAGCTCTATGTTTGTAAGAAACTAAATTTTCACACACATTATTTTAAATATTAAATTTCTCTGAAGTGCTAATGATCATATATATATAATTCATTATAATTATCTACCATAGTTATTATATATTACCAACATTACAATAAGTTCGTACAAGTCAAATTCAAGATGGCGTGAATATGATTAAGAATTTTTTTTTTTCGAAACGTTAAATGGTGTGCTCTTAATCATTATACACGTATTTATTACATCAATTAACAAACATTTTTTGGAATTAAACTCCAATAAATAAAACTTTTATCATTTTAGCAAATATTCCACAGATTATAGTTGTTGAATCGATAAAATACCGCAGGCAAAATTGGCCACGAGTCTTAGAACCAAGTGACGACCTCTCCTTGTTCTGTGGTGACGACCCTTCAGTGGCCAGAGAACCAGGTAGTTCGGCATTGCTAGCCTTCCTGATCTTGGGAAGAGATAAGCAGCATAGCGCTGTCTCTCTCTCCCCCCTTCCATTGCCTGCTTGATGTAGTTCATGGTTTTCCTCACTGCACGCATCTTGGCAGCACTCTACAGAGCATGTTATTTCTTACCGGCTGCTTGTAAAATGGCGAAAACAGCGCGATATTGGACTTTCAACTGACATTCGCTACGGGTTCCCAGACAGTGCAAAGACATGTGTTAGGTACCAAACGATGCAGTATTCTTTCTTGTTGCAAATTGTTAAACTTTCATTTGGATTCATTGAGTATTTACTAAAGTGGAAGTAATTTCCCAGACGTCTGTACTCACTTCGTGTGAAAATTTGATACAATTAGCTAATGAATGTTTGGCTTTCCCATACATAGTTCCGACATGTGTTAGGCGACAAATTATTCCGTGATGATTTGTGTCTGTAACAGCTTAAGGTGATCTCTCTGCAATGTGTTAGTAATGTGTGTGAGGCAACTTTATACTAGATTGCACTCTTACGTTATGCCCAGGTTCACAATTTAATTATTTTGTAATATAAATATTGCATCTATTACAATGAAATTTTATTTTATTATACAAGAAGGTTATGTACATACATAATTAGCGCGTCAGACATAAGACTTTTTAGTTATGAATTAAACGACTTTAAATTATTAAAATTTATAGTTTAGTATCTCAATTAAAATGCGGGGGAAATTTTTGAAAGTACGTACAGACAACAACAGTAACAAAATAAAACTGTAGACAAAATTTCATTGAAATCTGCAGCAGAAAACTGAACTAACGTTCACTCTTAAGCTTGCCTCTGCCACTAACAGCGACTTTGCCTGAGTCTTATTTATAGTCACAGCAAAGTTGGTGTTGTAGGGTAATTACAGACTGTTGACTGAAAAAAGGTAATCAAGTTAAATACATATTTTACATAGTATTAAGACCTATTTCCCTTGACTACAACCGTTGGTGATAGTGCCCTCAGTAACATATTTGTTTTTCAAAACCTTCACTTGAAGTTAAATGGCATTATAAATTTTGGCGAGATAATATTTCGCTGAAATATAAACGTATTTGATGCCCCAACCTCGAGGTTAGTGAGATGTTATATGTGGACTGATGCTGTTGAGGAACGTCAGTAGACAGTGGACTGCGTAATACATTTTTACCACATTCGAACAACTTCATCCAAATTATACTAATATTATCTGCCTTTCAATTTTTTTGTGTCAGACTTGCAGGTTTGCACAGGTTTTAAAAGGAATTTCAGCCCAGAGCCTCCCGACCAATAGATTGGAGCTACGAACAACTGCGCCACACAACGTCGAAATTATTCGTGAAAACTACTTTTAAAAATGAAATATTAAGTTCCTGGGCTCGTAGACGTTGTACAACACCGCGTCTCGATAGAGCTGTAGAATGAAACTGCTGTATAATTTATTTCTTACTGGTCGTTCTTGCTTTTCAGATCATCTGCCTTGAAAGTTTACAAACAAAGTTTTCTATTTAATTAAGTTCTCTATTAAAAATAAAAAAACTTGCATTTATTTTTTTAGGTACTTACGTAAGCATCATTCTGATGCTAATACCACATCAGTATCTCTTCTGGTTAGATAAGTATCATCGGTTGGTTGAAAACAAACTTTATGCCTTTTTAACCCTTTAATGTGTCGAATTTCGATAATTCTTAATTTTTCACCCTAAACATTTGTTCAAGTAGCCAAGTGAAGTGAAAATTACAACGATAGCTCATTCAGTCAAAGCAAAATTGATCATTAATTAAAACTGACATATCACTCCTGTACAGTACTGAGAGTTCGAATTTTGAATAATCTTAAATCCTTTTTACAGTTATTTATGTAATCATCATCCTGAAGCAAAAATAAACGGAATATCTCAATGGGTTCGATGTATATCGAAGATTTATCTAAAATACATCTAAGTCTTTTCACCTCCTAAGAGACTGAAGTTCAAAAAACCCTTTAATTACATTTTGAACTACTTATCTGGTGTTACTTGGATGTGAAAAACACAATAATAGCCCGTTGGGTTCAAGATATATCAACAATTAATTAAAACCCTGCATTTTTTTACGCCTTTTCACGTCCTTAGGTGAAGAATTCCAAAAATTCCTGAAATTACTTTTTAGGTATTTAAGATATCAATTTTAAACTAAATTACATCGCTATATAAAAATCAATTGAATGGATATATGTATATAGATTGTGAATCGAAAACACATTTTACCCTTTTTTTTTTTAACCTTTGGGGCTGAATGCGGAAAATATTATTAATGGTGTTGTGGGATATTTACAAATGCATCAATCTAAAGAAAAGAGCACTTTGATATCTCGATTGGTTCAGTATCTATAGAGGAATATACCCATTTAATGTAAGAATTTTTTCAAAACGTCTTGGAGTCCTGTCGTAGACGTTTGTATATGCTTAACCGATTGACGTAAAAATCACGATGATACTCAGTTGTGTTTCAGTGATAATGATGATTCTTAAAAAACACATTTTATCCCATTTTACTTCTTGGGGGTCGAATTTAAAAAAAACTAGAACATCTTTTTGGGTATTTACCTAAGCCAACATTTTGAAGTGAATACCATGTCTTTATCCTGAAGGATTAGACAGATATTGATAGTTAATCAAAAACATATTTAATGTCTTTTCACCACCTTAAATGTTGAATTTCGAAAAATCCTAAAAATTGATAATATGCATTTTTATATGTCCTGTTAAAGTGAAAATCACGATGATAGGCTGTTGGGTTGGGGCTCTATCGACGTTTCTTCTGAAACACATTTAGCCCCTTTTCAGCCTCTTAGAGGTCAAATTTTGAAAAATACCTTCTTAGTGCTCGTCTACAACCTGAGGGGAAACCACACATAAAATTTAATGATTCTGGGTCCAGGGCTTTGGGCTGCAGTTTGATATGTCAGTCATTCAGTCATTGTTCTCTTTTATATATAGAGATATCTAATTGTTAATCTTTAATGTGTTATTATTACCGGTGATCCTGGTAACACATTTCTTGGTAATCGTTGCTCTTATATTATTGTAAGATTTACAGATATTTTTGAAGCCCATGTTTCTTGCTGTGGAAGTCATGGTTATTTATTGGGCCTGCTGTAAAGTCTGTTGAACTGCATTACAACAGGTTAGAAATACGTCCTTAGTTTGAAAACTTTTCTTACATATAAGGAAAACATTTCTGAGAATAACTTCCAAGTACATTTCTTTCAAGTAATTGTACATATTGATTTTTTTGAGCCACCCAACAGGACTAAAAACTTTTTTTTTACAGCTGTATAACAAAATCTACTGTTGATATTGCTACGAAACCATTATTTGATTGTTCTGCAGTGTTCCTTTGTATACTCTCTACACGAATAAATTTTAGGATTACCACTTAAAATCCCATAGCTCCAACTGTCCAATGCAAATGCTGTGTGCCATGATAGCTCTTTGGGCTTAAGGGGGATTGGCCACTAGGTCTGAATGTTAGAGTAGTCCTTATCACTCCTTTGCTTCTTATCCTCCAACATGCGAAACAGCTGCAAGGACAGTGCCCGTAAGGTTATATGTTGTCTGTATTTATTTGATTTTAATGTTTTTTGTTGCAATAAATGAAATAGTAGTGCTTCAATACTGGAAACCTCAAATTAAAAAAAAAAAAAGTAATAATTGTGCTGGTACAGGGCCGCATCTGGCCTTGCACGTGGTGAGTATGCGGCCTCAATCGTCCACAAGACTCGTCCATACACACACCTACTTTTACCACGGCCGAGCCACAGGACGTTAAGTAGATTCTGCTCAGTCGGTAGAGCCGAGTACTCTTATCTCTTTAAATTAGGGTGGGTTCGTGCAGTGAACAAAAGACGAATACTACTAGTAGCTAGCATTCCCGGAACAGGTCCATTACTAGACAAGGGCAGAACAAAAACACTGAGTTAATTCTGCGACATTTACTTCACTGATAATACAAAAATGCTGCCACGTGCTCGTGGTCATACACTTTCAGACAACAGCAACGTTGGCGCCGACCGACTAAATAAAACAATAGAGCAAAAAAAAAATAGGACCATTCCCTTCTTGGTGAGACAAAATACCCAGTCCACCACGCGAAGATCACTAACACTCAACTCTGCTTAACCACGCGGCGGCTCGGACCCGCACCGAGACACGTCCGCACGCCTCCGCTTCTCACACAACAAAAAAAAGGCCTCGAGGTCCAGCGCCACGGCTGCTGCCTCCCGGCGGAAGTTCCCCAGGATGACCAACCATCCCTACCGAGGGAATACTCTGCCTTTGTACTTAAATATTTATATTACTGTACTTATTACATGAATATTCTTCCAATAAAAAATTACGTTTTTCTTACCTAAATAATTAAACAAAGTTACTATAAATTTTACTTATTAACCAATTCTGACATGTAAATACCTGCGCCGGTCGGCGTGACTACAGTTAAATTAATTAGAATAGATTCAAATGGTTCGGCCCATCGTGAAAACAAAATAAACAAGAGTGAAAAATTACAATCTTATGATAAGACGTCCTTTGAATTTTAAATAAAATATT
>PNEQ01099997.1:0-20176 GCA_003012365.1 Medauroidea extradentata | reverse complement strand
TAAAATTACCTGAAGTAATTACCACTTTACGACCATACCATGTTTCCATTATTTCCGCTTGGTTTATGGGATATGACTGCCCTATTATAAGTTCGGAAAGTTTCTTAAATTGTTTCGTGCTGTTTAATTCATTGAGCAACTTATCCATGGTTAGTTTGCTTAGTTTTTATATCAGAATTCATTTCTTTAAATGAATAAATTATTCCGCTGGTACTAATTTTATTATTATTGGTATGGTAGTATTTGAACCATAGACATGAATGAATGGTATGGCAGAAGGGGGAACTATAACGACTACAAACTACTTTTTGATTCATACCCTTTTCGATTTCGCCACTTCTTCATTTCGACACTTTTCGATTTAGGCACTTTTTGGTTTAGGCACTTTTTAATCTAGGCACTTTTTGATTCAGGCACTATTTGATTTCGTCACTTTTTGGTTTAGGCACTTTTCGGTTCAGACACTTTTCGGTTCAGGCACTTTTGATTTAGTGACTTTTTCATTTCGACACTTTTTTGATTTAGTGACTTTTTGATTTAGGCACTTTTTCATTTCGACACTTTTTTGATTTAGTGACTTTTTGATTTAGGCACTTTTTGATTTAGGCGCTTTTTGGATATGGCTGAATGTAATGGTGAAGTAGGGGCTGCGAGGGGGCGCGCTCGTATCGGCACTTTTTGATTTAGGCGCTTTTTTCATTTCGACACTTTTTGATTTAGGCGCTTTTTGATTTAGGCACTTTTTGATTTAGGCGCTTTTTGATTTAGGCGCTTTTTGATTTAGTGACTTTTTGGATATGGTTGAATGTAATGGCTGCGAGGGGGCGCGCTCGTATCGGCATTTCCTATCTACTCACGACTGCAAGATTTTCGCAGAGATATTTTTACCATGGGACTTTCAGCGGTGATCACATAATATTATATTTTGGAAAGTCTGTAGCAAATTTCAGTGCATGTTTATATCTAAGTTTTACATATATTACGTTAGTACATTCTTAAGTACAGCAGTGTGATGTTTTCATTTATATTGAAGGGCTCAGAAGCTGTGTTTTTATGAGCGTGGTGACTTATCAACGACATTCCGCCCTTGTCTGAAATGTATTTCATTTTCGATCATTGCCAGAATAGGCGCTAATGAAATACAGTTCAGCGTAACAATGTATTTAAAGCAACTCACGTGTGTCCGGCCAGCCAATGATGTACGAGCGCTACCAAGCTACTGTTGTCGGAGTATAGTTACTGGTTGTCGTCTGTCGCGGCTCGTCAGGAACAGTTTAACCGAGGTCCGCGTGCATGGTCGTCACGCCAATGCTGACGTCACACGTCACTTGAAGGTCAGCCAGTCTCCTAAACTAGCTGCAGTGTGTGTAGACACTGCCCGCTGTCAAGTCTGTGTTACTGAAGAGCGTCTTGTACTGGGCAGTTATCAATCTACTTCATTTATTATACCCTGTATAGCCTCAAAACATTCACTTTATATTACTATTCTGTGAACTGTGTTTATTACTATCCACTGCTGTGTCCTGATGGAGGGGACAACAGTGGGCGGGTGAGGGGAGAAGAATGAGGCTTCCTCTCGTGGCAATATTTAACATACAAGTTGAAAATGGTGTTGTTTGAGTGTATTTAAACTCAATGAAAACTTTACAATAAATTAGATTAATAAATACACTGTAGGTCCTATTGATCAAAAGGTGACCTACATATATCAATGTTTATATTGCATGGCATACAGACTGGCGGTCAAGCTGTAATCGATATGTAATAGTTTAAAATTGCTCAGTCACAAAACTATTCACTCGGACATTTTATTTAGTTAACTTTCAAGACACACGCGACTTGTTCATAAGCTACATAATTATGTTGTGTGTCGTATTGCCGACATTATTGCTAGTTTGACAGGATGGGACAGTAGCGTATAAACCTGCAGCAGAGTACGGGAGCATGTAATATATAACAATGCAGGTATACTAACCTCGCTTGCCGTGTATATAATTGAACAGGAACATTTTCACTGGTAATATTACCTGCATTCTGTCAGCTGCTTGCTCATTGCTTGCTCACCTGCTGGCGTGATTGAACGCAAGGCACGGGATTGGTTCCTTGTTTTCTCGCACATTTATTATTGCTTCGTATTATTGCAGAGAGTGACAGCGAGTCCATTGTACACGGTAATTTATCTCAACTACCAGCATAAGCTCGTTTATAACACGGGAACTGCGCACTGGGTCGAGATTTCCTAGCGTATTGCCAGCACGAAGTGGCTTGTGGGTTGCAGCAAAGGTAGGCGTCGCGAAAGGGGAGCAAGAATGTATTTAACCCTGGCCGGCAGGTAAAGACGAGGCACTTAATATTGAATGGCGCAGGGCTGTGTCTCCACGCTATCGAGCCACGACAGAAAATATGTATAACGTCTTATATTGGTATTTGAAGATAAAACTAACCTTATATGATAATATGATAGGGTTTACAACGGCTATCAAGGAAACATCCACTCTGAACTGCTTGTGTTCCATATGATTTTATGTACTCTTATTTACAACAACAATATTTAATAGAATATATTTGTACTTGTGAAACTAGTTTATAATTAGAGTCTTGCTTATATAGCTTCGCCGCGGGAAAAAGTCTGAATGACGTTTGTACCTTTCAAGTCCATTCATCCCTACTAACATACGCAAAATAATTTTTTTTACAACGAAATCCCTTGTTTTAAATGACGTTCGTAACAAATTTAACTGTAATCGACGAACCTATTATTTTAATGTGTTGCAGTTTGGTAACAATCAAAGAGACTGTATCAAGGTGTAGGCCTTACGCCACTTGAGGAATTACGAAGTTTTCACAAGTTGCTAACATATTTTAAAAGTAACTCGCCAATAGCGAAACAGACGAGCGAGACATACACAAACTGGCATTAGGCTACTTTTAACATTTACTTCAGTGGCGACTGAATGTTTTAACTCTTAACATATCGCACTCTTTTCGTGGTGTAATTAGTTTTTAAATAAAAATATATGGCAGTTAATGTAGTGTAACTAACTTTTCCTTCAGTTAACACGACGGGTATGGTTTATATTAAATAGCCCGAAAATTCCTTCCCCTTGTTGATATGACTTTATTAAGTTACTTATGTATATAATTTCTCGCAGGCATTATAATTTGTGCTCTTGCGTTTGGGCAAAATCTCTGAATGTCCACAACACGCATTTAAATGATACAGGGTTGGTGTTAAATATTGTTGACGTGGTTTGAAATATGGACAAGAGCGCGTTTTCTTTAACCATGGTCAATTATGCAATAATTTCTGCACTTAAAGTTAGTATAAATAGTTACTAAGTCTGCAATGCACTACACAGCACAAACACAGCCTAAGCACTTCTCGCATAACAACACATTTCTTCTCCTTAGGTAATTTTATAATTGTTTTTATTTCAATCAAGTCAAACCATCGCCGATGTAGCTAAGCTACTACAGTGGTCTTCTTATTACGACATTCGACACGATTAAGCAACTCTTAATCTTATCTTTACAACGATGTTTTAATGTCTAATACTCGTTGTGTAACATATCAATACTGCTCGGTTCCCTGTAAACAGGTAAAATTCCACGGAAGATAATTTAAACAAACAATACATTGATTTATCACAAGGAGACAATAAACGTTTTATCCGGTGGAATTTGTGCAAACTTTACTTACGTACAGTATGTTTAAACTAACACTGCGCAAACATAAATACGAAATACAGCAATGTTGCTGGTGCCGGTAAAGTGAGGACTTATTAAGAGCCGCTGAAACAATAGGGACACCATTTAGCCGCGACAATATGTTTGCCTCGCTTTGTTTCAGTGTCAGTAGCTTTGCTTCATGGTTATTGGCAGCGTGTCTTTGTTCAGGCATGTCTCTCATTTGACGGCACCAATCATAGTGAGATTATTGTGACTCTGTGCGTCTGTGATTTACCAAGATGAGTGGGAGTAAAATCATCCAGTCACAGAGCTGCAGATGTGCACATAACGCATTGAAACCAAATGTTGCATAAATGTTTCCGTAATAAAATCGTGGCTCCAACCATCAATCACTAATATACGTGGAGCTGCACATTGCGCGATGTTATTTGGTAACAATCTTGACGTCTTGACTTCAATTTCCCGTACACAACCGAGCACAAGATGTGATTCCACTGGCCACGAGCGTCTATGTACTTCTGAGTTCGCTTCATGTGAAATATTTCACTCTGCCGCTGAACTTACAATTATTGAATTGAGACATTCTCCGCAGCAAACAACAACATTGTTGGTCTAACAGAGACTGCAAGCGAGACTAGAGACAGTTAGAGTCTAGGCTGGTGTCAAAAAATACCGCGAATTTTGAATGCTTCGACAAATAAGTGCCTTATTTATGGCTTCAGTCGTTAACGTAAAGAAAGTTGATATGCATCCTCTATTTCCTTACCAGTGACGGGAATATATACACTGTAAAAAAGTGTACTTTTACAAAGAAAAGCCTTGGAAACCCACTTGCCAAAGAAATTCCTTGTAAAAGTGCAATGGTTATCCTTGTAATTAATTACAAAGTATATGTTTGTAAAATTACAAGGACTAGCCTTGTAGCTGTACTTTCAATACAAAAAAATTAATGTTCATTGTACTTCATAAACAACACTGAACTTATTTATCAAATATCTTTTGAATAAAGGATGTATACAAAATATTATTTTGAAAAAATAAAAAAAATCTCGTGATGTGCTAAATTTCTAACCACTCTCCCAACGCTTAGAATCTACGCATCTTACACCTAGACCACCGTGACTAACATATCAGCAGGTCTTTATTTATTTGTATACATTCAATGTTAAGTTCAGTAATAATTCTTCCTTTTAAAGCACGTAATTAATATAAATATTCACTTTATTCCAGAAAATACTTTTCCGGCGAACTTACGATTTTTGTAGGCTACGCATTTTTTGTCTAAGTTTTTTTGCAAACAAAATCTTTTAAATGTTATAAACTAATAATTCTACAAGGAATATTTTCAACATTTACAAAAGTTTGTACAACTACGAAGAAGTGCCTTGTCATATTTTACAAAATAATTTACAGTGCAAGAACTGCCGGTATAGGTACAAGGAATTCCTTTTTAGTATTACAAAGTTTACCTTTGTAACTTCATAAACTAATGATTTTACAAGGATATTCTTTGTACTTTTACAAGGACTTGTACAAGTACGAAGAATATCCTTGTAAATTTTACAAAAATTTTTTAGAGTGTAGGCTACATTGACTGACAGGAAACATTTACTGTGTTCTCACATTATAAAAATAAACAGCCTGTATGAAAGGTGAGATGTTCTCACACTGTCCGTAATTAAGCGACATATAAGGACCAAACAAAGGTAAAATAAGGTGTTTGTGAAACGTAAGGAGGTTAGTCCAAACAAGATCTTAACAAAGTGCCAACAAGCAATCACAACAGCGGCTTGATCAATTCATAGTTAACTCTGCTCAAGAACAGGATAAACTGCAGATAGCACACAAATCACTCCAAATTGTACGTACAAAACCATTTGTACTTTGTCAGACGTGCACAAGAATGGTTTCATAGTTCAGTGTGTACGTGCAAAACAGTAGGCGCCCAGAACTGGTATGATTACCTCGTGTGTCCAGCAGTACACTGTGTCATGTGGCTGACTTGCTGGGTCACAGGTTTGTTTCCAGCCAGCCTGGCTTGCCTCCAGACTATAGTCAGGTTGTGTGTACAGCTGTATTTATATATAACAACTCTGCTAGCTGTGCACGAGTCAAGTCATGTAATGCTCATCTGTGTCTACTAGTTTCGGTATGATTGTTTGTTTTTTTATTATTTCTAAACTAGAGTAGATAACACAAATCTGTATGGCAATTTTGTTTGGATGTTTTTCACAATGTTGGCTAAGGTAATAAATTCTAGGTTTTAACTAAACATGTAACTAACGTAATTTTACTTCGTTGACGTATTATTCGAAACAGTATAGTAACTTAGCTTGAAAAGATTGCCTGTCACGTCAGTAAACCATTTTAAACGAAACTGACAAACAGTTTTGTGATATCTGTTCTCGTTTAAGCATAACAAACTGACTATCACAAAACAGTGGTAGAAGCTAGGAAGCACGACCGTAAGAATGTTTTAGTGTTCAGTTTTAGTTTTGTAAATCTGGAACATTCGAAACGGGCACTTCATTGTTCCTGCGAGAACAGTCCGGTGTAGCATATTGAAACATGAGCAAGGCTTCCTCTCCTCCTCTAGCTTTCTAGGTATACGTTATCCTTAAAATATTAAAATGTTTTAGAGTGGTGTATTCTATTTGTTGGTTTTGAAAACGCCTTAAATAGCACAATGTTGCACCTTAAAAACTAAATTATTCCCCTTCTTTGACTCATGATAGATACTTTCTTAGGAATAGGCTCTAAAAAAAAAAGCTATGGATAAGTCTGCCCCTGGCAGCTGTACACACGCAGCATTCATTTGTCTTCATTATTGCACAAGGTATGTAAGACGTAAGTGACGACAGGGTCTGCTTGCAATAAATTAAGTGTTACATGGACAAATTTAGTGTGTTGTTGTATTTGACAGCAGAGCAGAACGACAAATAAATAACTGCTACAGTTCCTACAAAACTAAACAATCACTTGCATGGAGGAATTGTTGAGACGAATCATCTAATCACGAGTATTCTGTGTTCTAGCCTTATAAATATGCAAAATAAATTGATACACAATTCCTCGCCCGGCGCTCACGTGTCTTTCTTTCTACGATACAAAATACAAACTAATTTATGCCAACTGCCAAATTTTATCCCAATAGGTAAAAGAAACACTTCAAAAATCTATGTTTTCTTTTAATTCGGAATGTCTATTAGAAAATGGTATTAGCGTTCCTTAAAATACCTTGAAATTTATTTTTCAGGCAGCTCTAAGTAACTATCCTAATTTTCAAAACAGTAACACATAAATATTCGTTTGGTTAAATTCATACCATAATTCTTAGAAAATTAGTATCTTAAAGTGGCTTAACATTTATTTTTCAAGCTGCTCTACATAGAAAAGTAACTTTCCTAATTTTCAAAACAGTAACGCAGAATTATTAGTTTGGTTGAAATATTATGATAATTCTCATAAAAATCCCAAACGGGAACAAAAACTTCTGCGAAAAATGTGCACTGCGCACAAAGGCGCTATAATTCTTAACTCACGTACCAGCATCGCCTTTATTGCTTCCTTTTTTACTGTCCCGAGCGGGTATAAAAGCGTTGTTCAAGGACTTGTCGCAAAAAATTATTGGTATTTTAGACTGCGCGAATATTCCAACTATTCTGTAAGCAAGGGGGCCAATCACAAAAAAAAAAAAAAAAAAAAAAAAGAAGAAGTTACCAGCATAACTGATAAGATTACTTTCCTCAACGTGGGCACATTTGAACCCTGTGAGATAAAATTATTTACGTTATCTAGGAATATAAATTATTAATATTGATTTAAACATATGATACACGAAATATGCTAAAGATAAGTCAGCTTGCTTATAATATGCGAGTACCAAGTTTAATCAAATTGGGGAAAAATTTTCTGACATGTCTTTCTGTCATAAAGATAAAAAAAATAGACGCAGTTTTCAAAATATTACAAAAGGATGAATGAGAAATGCTAAAGTCAAATCAGCTTTGTATGAAATATGTATACCAATTTTGATAAAATTTCTGAAAATATTTCATCAGATAAGTCATACTAAGCAAAAATTATAAAATTAGCTATCATTATTAAATAATAAACAAAAATTAACGAAATGCACAAAAGTGCAATCAATTTTGTATGCAGTATAATTATGTGTACCAAATGTGATAAAACTGTACAAAAATATGTTTTAATATATGTATCACTATACTAAAAATATGAAAATGGACGCCATTTGATCACGGGGTGAACGAAATACACACAAGTCATGTCAGTTGTGTATGCAGTATATGTGTACCAAGTTTGGTGAAATTCTGAAAAGACATTTCCTAAAATGTGTAATACTATACTTAAAAAATAAAAATGGCCGTCATGTCGAAAATATGAACAAGGTATAAAAGAAATACACAATACGCAAGTCAGATTTGTACGTAGTACGTTTGTACCAAGTTTGGCGAAATTCTGAAAAACGTTTCCTAAGACATGTAATATCACGATTAAAGTATAAAAATGGCCGCCCTTTAGACAATGTAAACACTGAATGAATATAGCCTATACACAACAGTTTAGTCAGCTTTGCATGTAGTATATGTGTACCATGTTTGGTGAAATTCTGAAAAAATAATTCCTAAGATATGTAATACTGTGCTTAAAATATAAAAATGGCCGCCATTTGAAAATATGGACACATGATTAACGAAATTTGCAACAGCATTGTACGGTTTGTATGTAATATATGTGTATTAAATTAGGTGAAATTCTGTCAAACCTTTCCTAAGATATGTTACAATATGCTAAAAATATACAAATGGACGCCATTTTGAAAATATGAACACAGTAAGTATCACGGAATACACAAAAGTTAAATCAGCTTTGTATGTAGTATATGTGTACCAAGTTTGTTGAAATTCTTAAAAAATATTTTCTAAGATATGTAATACTATGTTAAAAATATTAAAATGGCCGCCATTTGAAAATGTGAACACAGGATGAATGAAACACGCAATATTCAAGTCAGATTTGTATGTAGTTAATGTGTGCCAAGTTTGGTAAAATTCTGAAAAATATTTCCCAAGATATGTAATACTATCCTAAAAATTTATAATTGGCCGCCATTTTGAAAATATTAACACAAGATGAACGAATTACACAACAGCAACATCCACTTTGTATGTAGTATATGTGTACTCAGTTTGGTGAAATTCTGAATATTTCTTAAGATATGTAATACTATGCTAAAATATAAAAATGGCCGCAATTTTTACAATATGAACACAAAATATACGAAATTCAGAAAAGTCAGGTTAGCTTTGTGAGTAGCATATGTTCACCAAATTTGATGAAATTCCAATAACCAGTTCCTTAGATATCAACTAGATCAAAAAAATTTTAAAAGGCTGCCATTTTAAAAACATACATCGGACGTAAACGAAATATATAAAAGTCAAGTCATATTGCAAAATTCTGCGTATGTACAAAGTTTGATGAAATTCGGTCCACTTGTTAACGTTTTTTTTGGGTGTGAGATCGTCTAGCGTCAACACTAAACCAATGTCATTCTGAACCAAGGTGAGTAAATAATTATGTAGAAAGATAAAAGGGGGCAGGGGGAGGCGAGAAACAAAAGTTGCCCCGTCAAGTTTACTTAAAGGGGATGGCCCTCCCCCCTGGTGAAACAACACTGCAGCGTTGTTTCTAGTAAGTTCTCGGCCGAGCCGGTTGTGACGTTGGCAAGATAGTCGCGACGAGAAGCAAGTACGAGTAGATAGGAAGACTTACTGTTGGAAGACATAGTCGGAGTGATGTGGTTGAGGTGGCGGCAGCTGATAGGGCGAGGGATCCTTGTACTTGAGTGTCGCCATGACAAGAAGACTGGCAGGTAGCAGACGTCTATATTACCAGGCAGCTAACAGCTCACTACTACAGTACAAGACCACACTAGGCTCTTTATTGAGGCGCCTTCACTGACCTTGATTCCTAGCAGTTGGCTACACTGCGGCGCGCTCAACCACCTGTCTGCCAACACGCCGCACATCACGCCAGTTTTGTAGTCGCGTGAGTCCACCGGCGCGGCGTTTCAACTGCACAGCGTTGTCGAAGAAAGAGGTTTCATAAGCACATTCAAGCCAATGACAACGCTACTTTCTAAACAGTACACATACTACATGTAATATTTCAAAGTGATCTTCAATCGTCGAAAATGTTATTCTCACACTATGTGTATGGTATATCAAGTAGTTGCGTTCAGTAAGTATATAGGGTCGCTGATTAAAGCCACCGTCGACTAGAAGGCTGCACTTAGGTTAATTGTACATAACTTGAAGCAGAAAGTCACAGTAGCCACTCTAAAAGGAATCATGTACAGTTTAATAATTTTCCCGTTTACCATGCACCAATGTTGTTACATTTCATTCTATTGATCAGTCTATTTCTGTTTGTGCTGGGTTCCCCCCCCCCCTTCCTTTCTGTAGTTAGAAACTAGCAATTATGTAAAGTGCGCATATCCTCAGTCTCGGTCGTGTTTACCCAATGGCAGTATTGCCGCGATGTATGTGTCCTTGATGTGTATATCTAGACACGTATGTAGCTCAGTCCTGTGACGCACCTAGGTCCCATCTCTACTTCTCGGCCAATCACTCCTCTAGTAGTTAGGATAGTTATATGTCACATAGTCTGCTGCAGTTCTTCACTTCCTGGAACTGAGCTCTTGTCGAGGAAGACAACCTGCTACTTTGCATCTGTATTGTGTCGTGTCTGTGCCCACATCCATTCATCGTGTGTCTGGTCATCTGTGTTCACGTACCCTACTTGTCCTCGTCGATTTTTGCCGCCATTTGCCATACACTTGTTTGTATTTTACTTCCCGTCGTTTATTATTTTTGTGTATTTTTTCCAATACGACTATATTCCATCCCGGAATTTATTTGTTACGGCTCTACTTTTGTTTGCATTCTTGTCGTCTTTCGGGATACTACTAGTAAGTCGTTTCTGGAATTGTCTGTATGTTTTATGTTAGTAGACAATAACTGATTCTGGTTTTTATTTATTTGTTTCTATTTTCATTTTGGGGTTGTCTGCAAGATGGCAGCATTAGTTAGAAATGCCGTATATGAACAAAAATAACTATTTACTTTGTAATAACACCCGACCACAGGAAACCTTCAAATATCCCGCACCCACACTCACACATACATACACACATGCGTATACATACTTTAACGTTTGAGAAGACGTGTATGTTTTTATATAACTAGTGCTGAAATATCAGTGATATTTCTGTTTCATTTGATTGGCCGAGTTGAATTGCTGATGTCACACGTCAAAGCTCTTACTCTCGCTACAATACACGTAGCAATAAAACTGCAAACATATATAACTAGCCATTTTAAAATATGCGATCCCCATTCTTTAGTTTGTTCACCCAGTTTAAGTTATTCGTATTGCAGGCTTCTCATGTAATATTTGTTACGTACACGTGGATGTCTTCGTATTCTGAAAAAAAAAAAATAAATCCGATTTTGCCACTGCTCTGCCTTTAAACATATACTATAAGGTTGTTTACCTTCAATTGAAATTGTGAAAACTTCATATTTTCCTCGTAATGCCATTGCAACAAGTGCGTAATGGTGCATTTATATAAAAATTATTAAGTTTACTATTTTCAATAGTTTATAGACTTATTTTCTTTCATTTTCCAAATTATTTAACAGTTCTTATTTTTTCTTAACTGAACTCAGTGCTAGCGAATGATGACTTGTTACACCACGGAACTTCGCCACTCCTGTGCCTAATATTTGCGCAGTATTTAGTTCTAGTGAGAACATCGTCAACAACCTTAGTTTTACTCACTTTCCTTTTCACAAGTAGAATGTTTTACCACCAAAAATGTCTTTCGTTTTCGCCTTGCTTTTATCCCTCGCAACAACTTTTACTAGTGCTAATTACTTTTTTTACATAAGTTCAGCTTCTTACTGAAATTATTCTGTAACTTTGTAATTTCATGAATGTCTACTAAAGCATTAACGCCTATGAATATAAAGGTTCAGTCATCAACATTGTCTTTAGTATGTGTAGAAGCACTTCGTACAAAGTTTCTTATTTGTATCGTGAATCATTATGTTTTTAAATGTGCAGCATGCGTATAAAAGTATTTCATTCAAATACTTTTCGTACCATTTTTGTTTTATTATCACCCAGGAGAACATATACGCAGTATTATTTTATTCTATTTTTTTGTGAGAGAATATCTATTCTTTATTGATCTATAACTTGCACACTTGTGCCGTTCTAGGATATTGTACAGTTACTGTACATTCAGGTTTAGAATTGTGTGCTGTTTAAATATTTTCAGGCTATCAGTAACTTAAGTAAATGCCATGTATTATATATTTTATTTCAATATGAAAATAACTAAGTAACACATAAGTTAAAACTCGATTCAGTATTTTCTGAGACGTGCTGTACTATAAAGAATAATTTTTTTTATAGATGAAACAGTTTTACGAAAGAAAAACCATATTATCAAATTAATGTAATGAATTATTCGGTAATATTGTGTGTTTCTATGCCAAAAATTAATCGCTTGAACGATTCCTGAGAAGAAAAAATGTAGCCGGCATAAAAATGTGCAAGATAGTTTCCATATCGTGCCACAAAATATCTTTTGAAAATTTCGATTCTTAGTTTACACGATATCATACATCTTTCGAAGGATGTGTGCAATGCAAGACTGTCCAAACTGAATGACAGATTATTTTAGACAAAAACCCATCAATCGTTAAAATTGTATATCCTTTATAACTGTGAACAATCGTGGTCATGTTATCTTATCAGCTTTCTAAAATGAAATCAAACCAGAAGCCATCACATCGGGTGGAATGTTTTATCACTAGTTGCACAAACAAGTCTCGTATCAGCCACGAATCAGCTCTATCTCTGTTTGTTATATTCTTGCTACGTACACTGAGCGTTGGAATTACTCTGGCGACGAAATCACCGGTATATTACAATATAAACAAACTGAAATGACATCTACCTGAATGTCGAGTACCAGAGCTTATCGATAGGTGATCGAGGAAAATATATGAAGACTATATTACAACGAATTATAGATTCTGCGTTAGTTTGTATATTATGTGTACGTATGTATATGTATGTATACAGAATGTCCCATAAGTCCGGTCTCATATGGTAAATATAAATGGGTTAAATACGGAACATTATATTAGCGATGCAGTGTGTTGAAGTGCGGCGGCGGCAATGTGTTCACCTCCAAGTACCATTACGACAGAAATTAATTTAATTTATGACTTTGCACATGCGGAATCCGACCTGTCTTATGAGACCGGACTAATGGGACATCCTGTATATGCATACACACGCAAACAAATACGCGAGATTGTATTGTGGTTGCGACTATTACTACGGAGATAGCTCTGACAGGAACAATTGGTTGACGACTTGAAGTGATGTCTCGTATAGTCAATGTATCTTCACATCACGACTAGCACAATATTGACGTCATGGACAACAACACGCGAGTTGATACAAGTCCTTGGTAGGTTGTTGACATCTGTCCGGCTGGGTCGTCATGGACATCTGCTGCCACCTCTCTTGTCTGAGCTGAGCGGGTTTCCTCCGTGTGCTCCGGCTAGCTTCCTCTTACATGCCTCTCTCCTGCAGCTACTGCTATAAGTACTTGTCGCTATCACGTTACTCTGGTTGGCAAGTATACTCTGTTCACAATAAACCGAGCACTGCTTACAATTTTCTGTTTTTATGGCCAATTACTTGATAATTATTCTGAAGCAAACAATTAACTGAATATCTCGATGGGTTCGATATTTATCAAAGATTTATCTAAAATACTTTCCAGGTATTTTCACCTCCTAAGAGTCTGAATTTCGAAAAACCCTTTAATCACGTTTTAGACTATTGGTGTCTCTTGGATGTGAAAAACACGGCAATAGTCCGCTGGGTTCAAGATATACCAACGATTACTTTAAAACACCTTGCATCACTTTTGGGTAGTTTCGAAAATTCGTGAAATTTCTTTTCAGGTAGGATATGAAAAAGCATCAATCTTAATCAGAAGTCACATTGATATATATATATATATATATATATATCAATGGGGTCGATATATATTATCGATTGTGAATCGTGGACACATTTTATCCTTTTATTTAACCTCTTTAAGGCCAAATTCAGAAAATACTTTGAAATGGTACTTTGGGTATTTACATAATGATCAGTCAAAAGCAAAGAGCACTTCGATTTATCGATTGGTTCAATAGATATGGGGAAATAATCGAAATTACATTTCACGTATTTTCATCCCCTTAGTTAAAGATTTTCTAAACGTATTGGAGTCCTGTCATAGTCATTTGTATAAGTAACCAATTGAAGTAAAATACACGACCATAGCCAATTGTGTTACAGTAATACAGACGATTCTTAAAAAAAAAACACATTTTGCCAGTTTTTTACTGTTTGAGGGTCGAATTTAAAAACATCCTAAATTATTTTTTTGGAAATTTACGTAAGCAATATTTTTAAGTAAAAGCAACTCTGTATCCCAAAGGGTTCGATAGATATCGAAAATTTATCTTTAACACATTTAAGGTCTTTTCACCCCCTTAATGGTTGAATTAAAAAAAAAAACGTTAAACTGGCTTATATTCTTTTTTCTGATTCATCCATTGAAGTTAATCACGACGATAGGCCGTTGGGTTCGAGTTATGTAGACGAATCTTAAGAAACACATTTCACCCCTTTTCACTCCTTTAGGGAACGAATTTCAAAAACTCCCTTCTTAGTGTTCGCCTACAACTTGAGGGGAAACCACGCATAAGGGCGCTGAAACTAAAAATAAACCTTTTAAAAAGTTCAATATTTTTTTAAAAAATACAAATAATGTTTATTCTTTAATTTTATGAGAATGTCATTGTAGCCTGCAATGTCTTTATTCACTATGATTTTTTTGAGTGTGGTATATCAGTTGGTTTTAGTGTAGTCGTTAAAACGGAAACATGCAAAATATGACTTTAACAAGCCATTGCGCGAAAACTGTGAGAGATAAAAAAATTTCATAAGAGCCAAATTTAGTCACATTTTGTGTCTAAAATACGAAAAAAAAAAAAAAATATCTGGTACAAATACAAAATAAAATAATGATGACGAAAATTGCGGTAGACCGCGCCCATATATCAATGGTTTGGGCTGCAGTTTGATGTGTCAGTTCGTCAGTCAGTCAGACAGTGTTCTCTTTTATATATATGTATATGTGTATATATATATATATATATATATATATATATATATATATATATATATATATAGAGAGAGAGAGAGAGAGAGAGAGAGAGAAAGATATATTGTTCTCAAGTAGAAACTTTCCACACAGGGGCACGTATACGTCATAATTAGCATTTTACGTGGACGTACAAATAATAAAGAGCATCTGACTTACGGAAATGAAGCAGTCCTGTAATAAAATGTAATGGACGACTCAGAAATTTATAAAACAACCAATAATTTTTTTTATATATTTTTAAAAAATGTTCAAATTCGCACAAACTTTAAGTAACCCATTACACGTAAATTCAGTATTAATTTTTTTAATTTAGCAAGTCTGTTGATTTTACGACCTTCAACTTGACTTAACCACGCCGTTATAACAGTAATGTTTCCTTCACGCATGAAGACCGCTCGCCTCGCCCAGTTTCGATAGTTGTTTGTTATTTTTAATACTGAACGAAGAGCGAAGGTTGCAGAACGGTCAGGTAGCGCAGTCCAGGTGTTGTGTTGGCAGACATGTATCATATTAGCGAGCATGATAGCAAAGTAAACTTGCCGTGCTGACTCGAGGTTAAAATCACACCGGAGCCTTGCTGTATCATCGACATTCAGGAGTAGGAAGAACACTTCACTCTCCAAAAACTAGCTCTACATTCTGTTACTCACGCAACAAGTCCATGTACTCAGAGAATTTGTTAAACATTTTTCGTTTTTTTTCCTTCCTTTGTTAAAATATTTTCTCGGAAAAAATCGTGTATGATATCGTATAACCATTTCTAGTGCACTTTTTTACATTTTTAAAGATCCATGTATGTATCGGTTTAATTTATTGAAAGGTTTGTTATAAAATGTTTATGTATTTAGTAACACAGACGCTTAGTTAAAGAGGAAGTAGTGTCGGCATTTTAGGTACACATGCAACTTTTCATCGTAACTCTTAATTCAGTTTTATTTCTGAAAATTTCACTACGTCATCGAAACCGCTCAAAGTAATTGATCAGTGTTTTATTCTGGAAGTTTCTACCGGGTAGTTCACTTGTTAGAGTAGGGAAGGTTATCTCAGTCACGTGATCAGCTTTTGTGGATTACCAGGATTGTATGAACGTCTGCAATACTACTCAATGTTTTAGATGGCGGGAATCCAATAAATTCTACACATAATCTACACCATAATTATTTTGTTAAAAGCTACGTTTGCAGTACGTCTATTTACATTTATTAATTTTTTAAAATATAATACTAGTTTTCGTGATTGATCGAGAGACCATTGCTTGAAATTTTGAACACGGCTTAGTCAGACGGGTTAAATTTAGAACACCGTAAACTAGTAATTATGGCTGACGTACCTTGCCCTTGTGAATTCTTACAAGCGCCTGTATAGGCACTCCACCAATACTGACTGTTACTCTGTGTTCTAGCATAGCAAGAATTGTAATAATGAGTCTCCATCACTCCAATAAACTTTATTCCTAACAATAAAAAAATATGAGTTGATGACTGTCCTTCCTTCTACGTAACACTCAACAACAACCGCAAAATAATAATGTTCCTATCTAAACGCTTATTTCAGCCACAAAAAAAAAGATTTAATGGGAAGCAACTTGTATGACTGCTAGACCATTGCGAAATATATCCAGTGAGAACATCTCGACAGCACGTGTATGTGTATATGTGTATATATATATATATATATATATATATATATATATATATATATATATGTGTGTGTGTGTGTGTGTGTGTTTGTGTGTGTGTGTTTGTGTATGCCCACATACATGTTTCTATACACGTGTGTGTTTTTGTGCTGAAAACTTATATATTTTTGCGCACAAGGTCGTGAATGATTTTATTTTTATGACTTAAGTTCAGAAAAAGTGCTGACTTGTTCCGTAATATTTACTTTCATATTGAGAGTAATATTTACAGTTCAAAAACAACAGACTCACTTGTTTTACAAAATAACATTGTGACGTGAACCAGACGTGCACGTATATTTTCTCAGACCGTTTGTCCTGCTACAGATCGCCCACTGCCCTGGCATCAGGTACAACAGATGAGAATATGCTAATTGTCGGCCGCACCGCTAATTAGTGTATCTCCTGGGGCACCTCAGACATCAGCTAGGGTGAGTGGAAATGTGCGAGTGTGAACGACGAGAGTGCCAAGGCCTCGCAGTATTACACCCCGTCAGGGTTTAGGAACGGGCCACATGCAGTGCGACCCTACAGCCCACACCCCTCAGCGGATAATAAACTTGCCCAAGTTGGCAACCTTACAGTCAAACTCTCTTTATTATTATTATTATTATGATTATTATTATTTAAACGTAGGTCATTTTATCATAGATACGCTAGCACTTGGAGACATGTGATAGCATGTCTCATTAATAATTAATTTCATTTTAATTAAGGCCGTTGAAAAAGCTTCTTAATTCTATTGAGTAGTTTTAAATTTCCTAGTGTCATAAACGATGTAATATGCCTTAAAATTGTAATTACATCTAGTGTGTTAATTTATTTGTTCGCCATCACCACTTCATCTCATTTCGTTTCGCTGTATTTTGGCGGGAGATGCTGCGCCTCTGCGCGCTATCTTCCAGTAGCAGAGTCTTGCTCCTATGGGAGAACTGCTCAAGCGCAGCTCCTCCACTTTGTGTAGTGTCTAGTGCAGCTGAAGTTAGTTTATATTAACATTCGTGTTCTGTCCAGGGGCCGGCGGTTACAGTTTGTCTGTACTTATACCTCACGTACTGTTATATTCTTTCAAATCTGCGCGGTAGTGATTTCTTAACAATTAGGTGCCACTCAATAGGCTAAGCTCAATGTCTGGGAATATTGCATGTTTTTGTGAGTATTACCATGTGAATTTGAGAGGGCTGTGGGTATTCAGGTTGACCGGGAATTAAGCGAGATTGATTTCTGTAGAGGTCCAGATCATGAAAATGTTATCGATGAAACGCACCCAGCAAGATGGTTGGATGGTCTGGTGGCGAAGGAAATTGGTTTCTAGTTTACCCACGAGAAGCTTAGCATGGGATGTGTCGATGCGGATACCCATGGCTGTGCCTTTAATCTAAAGGTAGTGGCTGTCTTGGTAACGGAAGCTATTGTTATAATTTGTAAATGTTGATCTACAGAGTGAGAATAGCATTTATATGAGTGTGGTATAATTATTGTATTTTATTGTACAACGTTTGTAATGAATGAAGACATTTATTGTAATTATTTTATTTGTCTAGTTCTCCATCCTCATACAACCTGGTTGTGGCCAGGAAAGGAAATTTGCATCAAAATAATTTTTTGGCATTCGATTGATTAAAATATATTAGAAATCTTACTAACGTAAATTTATTTTACGAGTGTTAGTTCTCAAATTATCGAAATTTAATGAATCCGTACTGAACTTCGCTTGTAACCAAATGTGTCTTGATTATATGTTATGGCATTCAAATAGTGGAGACAGCAAAGGCAAATGCCACTATCTTCCATGTGCAACATGAAGCACATTTCCTTGACCTAGACTGTAGCTCTGAAGTTAATGTGTCGTGTGCTGTGACGTAGAATACAGTATTATGTTGGACTGTCCAGCTGCTGTGGTGAGTCGGCTGATGTGCATGTTCAGTTGTTAGGTAACTCGCCCTCTTCCCAGTTGAGGTCAACGAACGTGCCAGTCCTGGCGGATTTCTCACAAGCTGCTGCGATCTTGCTCACAGCCATCGTCTCGTAGTCTTTCACCTTCAGTTCTGGCTCTATTCCTGAAACAGTTACTATCGATTACTTCAGCTACCGTAGCACTCGTCAAGGACTGTGATAAAAACAGACAACAATGACCACGGTAGTGTAGTGGTAAACCTGCTTGCCTCCCATCACGTCGACCCGGGCTCTAGTCCTGACGGAGTAGGTCGCTTGTGAGAAACGTGGCGGATGTTGCCACTACCTGGAGGGTTTTCTCGGGTCACTGTATTTGCTCCCGTTCCTTCGTATTTCTTTGTTTCTCCATTGCATGGTTCCATCTTATGTCATCACTCAAGGTTTGGCAAACTAGGTTGGTAATCTCATGCTCAATCGTCAATTACATTGATGTTTCAATAATCTCAGCCATTTTACTTAATTTTGTATGACTAAACCTTTTCTTTATCAGAACAACTTACCGATCAGCTCGTGTATTGAATGTTATACCTATCGGAACATTCTTGAGTTCTGTAGTTTTCGAGAAAGACATGAGTTATATTTCAATACTGCTTTGTATTCCGATACATATGTAGGCAAGAACCACCGTTCATTCAAATAATTGTAGATGTGTCATATCTGTGGAAAATACGTTATACACCTATGTGTTATTTGAAGTTGGATATGTCGGCATGGGGCCACTCCATTTGGCTTTAAAGTAATATGACCTAAGGGTCATTCCATGCCAATTCAACGAGGTCATGTCACCCACCACTTTAGATTTTAATGAAACTTTTTCTATTAATTCCCTTTATTGTTAACAGAAACCCCCTGAAATATTTCAATTGTATCTCTAATAGTTTACATTTGCAGATTTTTGAAATTTGATGATAGGCTATCTGCATTTTCAATTTCTCACGAGGGACTCAATGTAAGTCACATGTACTCACATTTTATTTTGTTTCTCCACTATAAATAATAAGATGTCTTTAAAATTATTCACAAATGTGTGACTTAAAAATACTTGTCATTAAAAATGCAATGCAAAAAAAGATGTTTAACATTAAATCTAACATATTATTAGTTATTACAGTAATTTTCCTCAAAGTTAAGACTTTTAAGTTTTAACAGTATTTGAAGGAAACAATCAAAATAGTTAGTCATAAAATTTTAACTATAGTAAATATGTTGTAGGACCTAGGAAAAATGATTTAAAATAATTTAATCCATATTATACAATCATCCAAAATGCAATAATTAATTAAATTCTATGTAGCCTATGTTTATGCTAAAATTGTTTTTCATACATGTAGTATATATGATGTTGCTAATTGTTACACAGAATAGTTGATTACCTTTATAGTTCAATGCTGTCTCTTATTATCCGAGTTTAATCTGTGTGGTCTTCATTTTTTCTTCCATCAATGTCATACACTCACTAGGAAAGTTGTATGTTCTGCCAGAAGTTGTACTGGGAGATTGTACAATACCAAGAATATGAG
>PNEQ01099996.1:0-11850 GCA_003012365.1 Medauroidea extradentata | reverse complement strand
TATGTCTGAGAATTCAATATCGCCTACCAGTTAGTGTTGTAGTCTCCATGCATAGTGTTTTAGAGAAGGAATATGGCTTCACAATAATTTTTTGTTTTGTTGCTGGAATAAATGAGTGAAGTTTCTGGGTACCAACAATTACTTTAGCAGAAGATATTCTATCCCTCAAGAAAACTTCCTCATTTTGATATTCTTGTGTAGAGCTGTATATGAAGTGCATAGAAGAGATACTCTATTTTGCCCAATCAAACAACTGCCTGGGAGTCATTATCTGATCATTAAAAACTTAATGAAGGGACTCTCTCGCAGCAAGTCTCTTCAAAGTTCCACCAATCCCATCACATGTGCTCTTGCCACGAGATGTTGCGAAGAAATGCCACTCAGCTTTTATACCAAAATCTTGTTCGTGCAGGCACAAGTTAAGAAAGTTGAGTTTGTTTTTATACTGCGACCTTGCATCATCAGAAAAGTAATAAATATGAGCTGGAGGTGTAGGGAAATGTGATTTGATGAAGTTAATTAGGTGACTGTGAAAGAGATGTACAGCAATAGTGTCATGAATTAGACACTCTGAGATGACAACAAAGCTAGTGTGTCTTAACTTTTTAGTTTCTGTGTCAAAACAATAAATAGAAAATGGATGGATTGTTGCCTGTGCATTATTCCAATGAAATCCCTGTGCAGCATCTTGGAGAACAAAAGAATAGTTTTCTGCAAAATCACATAGAACAAGGTATTAATTTTCTTTCAGATTTTCTTTTAGATGACTGAGAAACAAGGACTGCTTCTTGGCAATAAAAGAATGCCTTAAAATTTTCGGTAAGGACTCAATAAATGTTGCAATGAATTCCTCGCAAGGTTTTGTGAGCGTTTCTAAAACTGTTCTTTTATCCAGCTGCATCCATTGCTTATAGGTGACATTTTCCACACTGTTCAATTCAAAACATTCTTCCAGCCTTTGATTCAAGTTGATTGTTCCAGGACATGCTGTGCAATCCATAAAGTAGCAAACCTCTGTTGGATTTTTACAGATTATGCTATCCAGGATATCTTGATATGTTTTTGAAGGTTTATCATTACATTCACCTAGTTCTGAAAACTTGCATGGCACTAACATCAACTTTGCATTTTGGTGTGTGGTACATACACATACACTGTGTGTCTCACTACCACCTACTAATACACAAGTGTTTCGGCATTAGTTCACAAAACTTTGAGAAACCAATTTTCACCTGAGGATATTTTTCTTTAAAATAGGAAAATAATTCTCGCAAGTTACAAAGAATTAGGTTTTTCTGAATATGCTCATGTTTGCCATTTACATTTACAGACACAAAATCCTTTTTACCTGGCATGATTCTACTTCTTCACACTCATAAAAAGAAATAACTTTTTCAGTTGTGGCAAAGTCTAACAATTTTCCAGGTTTTGGATCAGCAAATGACATTCCTTTCTCTTTTTGCAGATTTTTTGCTTTGCGAGCTGTATAATTTGCTACACCAAATTCCGTTTGAATTCTGGTAATACTCCAACTTTTTGGCAATGTTGTTAGAATTTGCATTTTTTTGCTTCTGTCCTGCGATGAATTAAACTCTTCTTTTAACTGATCAATAATTCCACTTGCTGATGCTGCAACTTCAGCATGCTCTGTTTCTGGACTGGAGTCAATTTCAAGTAACTTCGAACGAATAGCTGTACTAGCTTCTTGTAATTTTACTTCAGTATACTTCCTGTCTCCTAGTTTTTTTTTCTTCACAGATGTTTCATCTAAACACAATAAACTTTTGTTCAGTGCTTCTAAAGCTTCAATTTTTTCTGGGCTGCATAGTTTGTGTACTGTCTCCAAATTATCTGAATCATCTCTCCCAGCTACAAACTTTGTTTCATCCTGCCTTACGGAAGCCAATAGCTCTTTCCGACAACAATCACAAATTTTATCCCCAGAGTTCAATGAAGCTACTTTTTCAAGAAGGTTTTTACTTACAACTCTTATTCCCTTTTTCATGTAGTTGTGTCCTGATTTCTTCAAAGGATTGCAGCAAAAGAGTTTTTGATTTATGTTTGATATAGAGGACATCCTTAACCTTCAAAATATTATTTCTTGAGTAATATCACATTTAAATAATATTCTTCTCATGGATCAGGAATAAAGACAGAATTTAACAAAAATTGTTGAAGATTACACAGTCCTCCCTGCACAAAAACTGATCCAGAAACTCTATTCAATTTTGAAGAAAAAAAAATAATAATAATATGTAAACCTTCTAGATGGCTGTCAGGAATAACACCATAGATATGTAGACATAATGAAGTCAACACCATGTCAATTGTTACAGTATAAATGCACTTTTGCCTCCATTGTGTGAGTTATATAAAATTAATATTATGAACAGTTTATATAAACAATTAATTACTTTTGATCCCACAATGATACCACAATGATCCCATAATGATCCCATAATGATCCCACTCTATAACTTTAAGGATGTACTATTTAAAGTCTGATACATAAAATATAATTTTTTCCCATTTTTAAAAATACTTTTTTATATTTTTGTTATTAAAATCAATTTTTTTATTAAAAAACTTTCTAATGTCCTACCAACATCATGTGACATGTCAAATTAAAGCCCATTTCAAGAGCTTTTAAACAAGCTATCAAACACATCTGTAACTCAATTAGGAGCTGAGCTAGTGGCATTTGTAAAGTATCTACCATTTATTGTTTTTTTTAAATTTGGTTTTTTAAAAGGCTGTAAGTCTCAAAATAGTATTTTAAAAATTCTAAAAAAATATATTAAATCTCATCATGGGTTCTAATTAATTGCCAAATTTCATTAATATCTTAGAGATGAAAAATCTAAATCATTTATATTGGTTGATTTGACATGGAATGACCCTCGTATAAAAAAAACCAGGTCCTTTATTTTGAAATAAATGCTTCACTTATTCACTATGATATGGTACTATGTAGCCTATATAAAAATAGGTGATTTGCAACTCTTATCAATAATGTAATAAAAATTCAACTTAGGGTTAACTCAACTTACGCAAGATTATCGGTTTGTGATCCTGTGCAGTCTCCTCCAACCG
This sequence comes from Medauroidea extradentata, assembly GCA_003012365.1. NCBI lineage: Eukaryota > Metazoa > Arthropoda > Insecta > Phasmatodea > Phasmatidae > Medauroidea > Medauroidea extradentata. The sequence continues at coordinate 8,757 of PNEQ01099996.1, read as the reverse complement.
TTGTGATTCGGACTCCTCTAATTTGTCCACCTAGAAACAGGCGGAGTCAAGTAAATTAAATACTGCAAAGAAACCCCATAACTATAAAATACAAGTGTCAAATAAGATTGGCATGTCTACAAAGATTAACACATGCACATCTTACAAAATCATTCTGTTAGAGCACGGTCTTAGCTTTTGAAGATATTAAGTTTGATAACTAACCTAACAAAAAAGTGATGTCAAAAATTCTTCATTAGTAGAACTACTGTACATGTAAGTCAACAGATAGTATAAAGGAGGCACAGAAGTGAGATGATATGATTTGTATGCAAATTACGTAGTGTATGAACAAAAAGACAATTTTACAGATTACGTCTCATTTCAGATTAAACGAGTTTGCACAACACCATGATGAAGCAGAGCGCAGTACGACTGAATGTAGGGTGATGCAATATACTTAAGATTCAAAACTGAGCACTGAAATGATAGTGGTGGATGATGCTCGTGATGGTGCTGCTACCTATTTGAGGAAAAACTTTCATTTGTTGGTGCTACATGACAGTAGTCAGGCAAAAAGTATAATATCATTGACATCTGCCTTGACGTTCGGTTTCCAAGGAGTACCACGACTAAAAATGTGCGAGAGCATACTAGATGTTGGACTCGGACCAATATTGCATAGCCACACAAGTACTTATAATTAGCAGTAAGTTCCAATAGTTTAAGGTTGCTTGCTTTATACTGTATGAAACGCAACATGTCAACAGAAATGCTATCTGAACGTTAGTACGTACATTGAACTTTCCCAGTCGTAATGAGAGTTTCCGTATACTGAGAACCTTAAACGTTCTGTATTAGTCTGCTATTGAGATTTATTAATTAGACATATAAACTAACCACTGCTCTAAAACCAATGTCCTGCAATAACATCAGAAAAATTAACGGAGCTTACGTGACATGCATAATTCTTCGCTAGGAATAATACTCTTTTTGGTAGTAAAAAATAACTCCAACTGAATTATTTGACAATTGACAGCATGTTTCATTAACCACCGTGTAGTGTTTGAGAAATCCATTAACATACATTGCTAAGAAATAAATAAAAGGTTTCACATTAATAAAAATAGGAATGAATGTACCCACATGAACAAGTAAGGTATTACAGTGTTTATGACCTGTTCAATATATTAAATCGACAAGTTCATAATCATTGTAAGACATGCAGTGCAACACTGTACAATTGAACTTTTTCTGCAGCAGCTACTGTTGCTCGGCCGTAATTTTGTCAATATTGAGATTGTGGTACCACATGATCATGGCCACGCACACGATATAGGTCACTCTGAATAAAGTGAGCACTAAAGATTTAACCTCTGAAAAAAATCACTAGCCATTACTGCATATAAGTCAACATTAACAACAGTTACATTATTGTTTGTATGGTTGGTAGCAAATAATTGCATGTAGTTCCGTGTATTTTCTTATTTGAATACAGCATTATTGAAACGTAAATGCAAACGACATCTCTGCATTTAATACACTTAAAAATATTAAGTTCTTACTGACATACCTACTGACAATATAATTTTGTTTAATTAGCGCCAGCACAAAGCGATGCAACCGAGTCGATTATCGTTAGCACATGTCGCTAACTCTTCGCGCCCAGAGATAGTTTAAAATTTCACCGACAGATAGAATCAGAGTTAGGTTTTCGCCGCTTCACTTGGATTTTGGAAGTAAATAGAGTCATTCAGTTTGTTTGTCGGTTGTGTAAAGAATGTGGGTTTCTGATAACCACATTCAAAAGTATTAAAAGTGACTGTTTATGAATATCATTGATAAATTATGTGCAGTCAATAGTAATGCAAGTTGTTTTGTTTTATGATCGCCAGTCTGAGTATCTGGAAATAGAAACTGCATTTTTTCCCTGTTTCACACGTCAATAAAATATGTTATTTATTGTTTCTGTTTACGTGCATTGTCGTCCTTCATTGCAGTATGCTCAACGGAACTTTAATTCTTCAGTTGCGTGTGTCGTGTGTGTTTCAGTTGCGGTTTTATTTAAAAGTTAGAATATACTGTGCATGTATTTACGAGAATCTCAACGGTAATAGGGCTGCCGTTTGAGTAGACACAGAGAAACCGGTGTTACGAGACGTTTACTCGCATGTATTTGTAACTAAGGTTACTACTGAGTATAGCATACATTCAACACCCGTGCATTTAATGAGTAGATATTTTAGCTAAAATTTATCGGAGCCATGTAACAAATGTAAACATTGTACAAGCCTATGTAAATAACAGCACGTGGCAATGTTGAGGTTTACATGCAGCGGAAAGATATAAACTGACAGAAAATAGAAATTAATCACGGCTTTTTTGAGTGCTCACTTTATTTCGAATCACCTATAAGCTTCGACTGAAACGTTAATAGAATATATGTATTTGAACGAGTGTATCTACAGCCACGATCATGGATAAAAACATAAAATGTAAATACTAGGGTTTATGTGGTCAAATGTGTGAAATAAACGTGAATATGTATGTTTTTCAGTCTATCAGTTATTTATACCCTTTAAATATTAGCAAAAAACTTTAAAAATAAATTAAAATGGCACACAGATCAATATCATTATAGGAAAATAATAAACAAAACCAGTAATATATGAAAGGAAAATCTTCACATTTCAACGATTGCACCTCAATTTATTTGTGATAAAACACTCACCAAAGCATCTGAATTCGCGTGAAAAATCACTAACGAAATTATGCTGAAATTTGCAAATTTTACTTTATTTCTCAATTCACCATTTTTTGGTGTTCTTTAACATCATTCACCGCCAGAGGAAGCAGGTTGGCACGCAAAACGTGTAACCTGAATGATGTGTCTTCCATTTGTTTTTTTTATGTTCTCTTACTTGCAAGCACACCTTTGTAAGTACTTGTGCAAACCATTAGGTAGGCCTACATGCCCAATTACTTGCAGAACAAACTGTTTAGACACATACATTACTAAAGGCATACACCGACTTACAAATGTGCGATTCTGAAATTATACCATAACTATTACAGTGCTGCCAAGTACTATGAATTTTCCGTAGTTACAGATTTTATCCTCTAGTTACGGTATTATGGATACGTGCTTGTTTATTATGGAAACGGGGAAATTTACAGTTTACATTGGAATCTTAAGAATAATCTACTATACGATGCATTGTTTGCTGTATGGTAAATCATGTAGCTCAACAGACTGAGATAAATATGGTATAAATATTGAGACTATAACCTGATATCTTAACACTACTTGCATACCAGTATGTCAACAATTCCGGCACCATCCCAAAAAATGGCACGTTAAATTCGGTATCTTACAATAAATGTGGTAGAATCACGGGAGGAAGACATGGTAACACTGCTGCAGGTAACTAAGTATAATGCTGTACGCGCGTATATGTTGTGTGTTAGGTGAACAAAACATGAAGCGTGCGTCGGATTCGTGCGCGTCAGCTAGTGAGAAGGTTCTGCAAAAATTTCGTAGTCGCACAAAATAATGGCCATGCCTTGTTCCGTCTAAGATATCTGAGAACCCTGTTTGTGACGTGTGCAGCTGCAATTTTGTAACCGCGCATGGGGGACGAGACGATTGCAGACGCCAGTGGAACCTAAAAAGCATAAAGATTATGGTAAAGTACAAAGTGTTCATAAATAAATTTAATTTTTTTTAAGACCTGTGAAAATTAAACTACGAACGCTAATATGTTACTCATTTCATTTCTTGTGGAAACATAACATTCCATTGGCAGTTTCTGGCCATGTGGATCATCTGTCCCAGGCTATGTGCCTCAGGAATAGTTAAAAAGTATGGTTGTGCAAGGACTAAAACTTATGCATTAGTCCAGTATATGTCCAGTCAAACGAAGGAAGAAATTGCTTCTGTGTTGAAAATCTCATTTTCTGTCTACTGATGGCAGCACTGACCAGAATGCAGTTAATTTGTACCCTGTTGTAGTTTCATTTTTTAATGAAAAATTAAGTAAAGTTTGCACTCCTCTACTGTCAATGCTCGAATGCATCGATAATACAGGTGAGGAAATTTTTTCTGTCCTTGATAATTAATTAACTTCCTTGGATATAAGTTGGGGAAAATGTGTAGCTTTTTTTGCCGACAATGAAAATATTATGATAGGGCTCAACAAAGGAGTATTCTCACTTTGCAAAGTCAAACAGTCTTCCATGATTATTAAGACTGTTCTTGCCCTTTAATTAATTTTGCAGCACAAAAAGCTTCTACCCATCTCAGTATAAACATTGAACAATTTTTTACTTTTCGGACAAAAGTAGTAAGAGAGAGAACATCTAGAAAATTGCATAAAGAACTCTGTGATAATACCACATAAAATTTTAAGTGTGGCAGCACCATGTGGCTTTCACTTTTATAGAAAGTGTCAAGAGTTTTAGAACAATGGGAGCTTCTACAACTCTTGTGAACCAGACAGTAAACTTACTGCTTCCACTTCTCAGTTTGAGAGCATCAAGTCACAGATGCAAAATCCTTTAACCAAACTCCACTGTCTATTTCTTGAAAACATTCTTCCTCTTTTCAATGCCATTAATGTTTCTTTATAACTAAGAGGCTCCTGCAATTCACATACAAAGACTGAAATTGCAAGGTTTTCTCAAAGATTTACTCGTCAGATTTGTCAAGCCATCAGCTATGCAATTAGGTTCCACATATATCACAGATGTTGACTTTAAGAAGAGGAAATTCCAAAAAGATGATATTGATATAGTTATTGGTGCCAAGTGTAGAGCAAAATTAAAAGCCTCTACAAGCCAGTCTGATAGCCAGACATTTTATTCATCTGTGCGGGCTTTTTATGTTTCATCATTTTAGTTGCATTTTGAATAAACTTCCTTTATATGACGAGATTGTGCAGCATGTTTAAGTGTGCGATATTTCATTGAGAACAACTGCATCTTATTCCTCTATTCAATACTTTATAGAGAGATTTCCAAGACACATAAATGATTCAAAGTTTGGTAATACAGGTGTTTTAAACTAAATACTCTTGTGCATAAACTGCAATATATGATAAATGCGGCAGAAATATGTAGTTAACTGCGTGCAGTCAGCAAGAGAGGTCAATGAACTGCAACAGCAGTTTAACAGCGCACACAACCAGTGCTAGTTACACGTTTCTTTAGAATGTGTCTGCTTATTCACTGCTTCGGTTTTGAAAGCAAGATCGCATCTAGCAGTTGAGTTTTTCCTTATTTCCTTCATACACTCTTTCAATGGCAGAAAGAAAAAAAATTAGGAAAAAATTAAACGTGCCTACAGCGCACAATACAACATGCCACATCCCGTATTTACATTTTCAAGTGGAAAAAAGTTTCGTTTTAATGAAATGTTCATACTAATTTAACATGTAAACATTTTCACTTCAAATGCAGTACTCCTGTTTATAGTACACACATTTGTAACGAGCATAAAAAGAGGCAATATTGATTGGCATTATCCTGGTGAAGTTTTCTTGCATCCAAAACATTTAATCAATTAAGAAAATTGCATGTGTGGAGTAACTGGCCTCACCAGCCATGCGATTTCTTTATCTTTTCCACCACAATAAGTGTTGTCTGTGTGACCCCAGAGTTAGTCTAACACCGACCATAATGCCAGCCCACGCATAAGAGTCCTCAACTTGCTAAGGCAGCTACCAATTATGTATATATATTTTTTGACCCTATAAAATCATGTGCAATTGTGAAGTGAAGCCCCACATTTCATAAGTTGCTCGGTCAGAGTGGTGAGCCTTGCAGAGTGCAAGTGCATCGTTTGTTCGCCGAAGTCCCATCATTTGATTTTGAATAAATTTAATTTGTTAATTAATTGTAATAATTTTTGCTAACATCAAGATCTGTGGATGAACTTTAGTCCTACGAGGCTACTGAATGTCATCCTGAAGAAGGAAGCCATATTTTAATGTAAAACTTTTGTAACTAATTAATTGTATTTATTGTGGTGGGCTACCTAGGACTAGTGTTAGTTAAAACTCAATAATTGATAATTTTAATTATTTCAATCCAGTCAATTTTGTTGTAGAGACTGACTAGTCTCATTTTGTTCAGCTTAAAATTTCAGGAACTTTAAGTAACTTTTTGTTGTAATATGTGAGCCGAAAGGCATATTTAATATTCTCACTTTTCATGTCAGTTTGGGCTTGTGGATTGCAACAGGCATGCGACAGGCTGGCGCCTGTACGCCACGAGGTTTCCGGCGATGGCCGCAAATGTATTACTCTGCCAACGGCGCCTTTTATTGATTCTTCAATTTTTGACTAACCTTTAAAAAATTAACGTAAAGTGAGAATTTATGTATCAAGTATTAAGCGCCAGGAGTCATAGGATTTAAATTGAGGGTTCTACATAACCCAATTCATTAGTTATAATTAAAAAGAGTTCCGGAGGGACGTGTGCGCTGGGTTGGAGGTTATGGCACCCTTGGTCCGCCGCCGCCGCCGCGTGTGCCCTGGACTCTCCCCAGTCTTTCCTGAGCTGCTGCACGATAAAGACGTGTCGGGACCACGGTCGTTAGTTCGCCGACCCACCCACGTGGTTGGGTAGTACACGCGATGGATAACTGGCTTCTTTGAGATGCCATAATTAAATTTTCAGTCTGCTTTACTTTTATCGACGTTAGCCGCTAATTAATTGCGGTAGATTCAGTCAAGTTTAAATGGCTTAATATTTTCTTTGTGCAAATTCAGAAGGCGTTTGGGCCCGATGGAACTCTCAGTAACAAGTAACTCTAAAAATGGTCTAGCTGCAGCAACCCATTTATAGGAGTAGCCCACCGGTGGAGCGTTTTGGTTTAGTGATTCTGTAATGTCTGAATAACTTCTGCACTATAAAATGCGATCATCCTAAAATTTAACTCTTTTATTTAATGACATGCTTGCACGTCTTCGAACCCACTAGTGAACCCTGAGAAGAGAGATCTCACTCTACCGCACGTGATGCCGTGGTGAGCTGTATAGAGACTGTATAACTTTTGAGGTAAGGTGGGGGTGAGTACCACCACACATGGATGCATACACAAAATTAATTAGATGAAAAGTAGCTATGATTACATGAAAGAATACCATATTGTATAATGGAACAAGACGTTGCTGAGTATCAGTGTTATAGTTTCTAAAGGGATATCCTTAATGAAATAAGAAAGAATGTTGGCTTATACAAAATTTCAAATATTAAAAATGAAAGAGGCCAACCAAAGTACAAAACCCTGCCCAAAATTATGTTAGCTCTGTTGACAGTCGCACAGAGCAACGGATCAACAGATAGAATATTCAGCAGTGTCCGTCGCAATCAAACTGAATTTAGGGCGTCTCTATGGACTTCTACTTTTGGCGCTTTGGTGGTAGAGAAAGTGAAAAGTAATTCGTACAGTGAGGTGTGATACAAGAAAAAAAAAATCACCAACAAGGAAATCCAAGAAGCTAAACATGCTACTGTGCAGTTCCTTAACAAAGATACAGTATGCAGAAAGGTATAGATGTGTCAGTTATGTTTTTAACATAGCCTTGTGAATGTGTATTAGACTAAATTTTAATTTTTTCATATTTATACCTGAGAATATATTTCATTAGTTAATGAATGTATGAATTAGTACGAGTGGACAATTTTGAATGTTTGTATTTAACTTAGGAAGGAAATTTTGCCCCTCCTGATTTACGCATATATTTGCCTAACTGTGATTACTGATTGGTGTTCACAGGTAGGCAGCACTGCTATTAGTATCGGACCTACAGTTTCTCCGAAGTTTTTGTAGCTGCTAAAAGTATTCCCTACTTTCATAAGCCTATTCACATTCTAGACCACAGAAGGCATATGTCTACTAATTATCTTGCAATAGGCGATTGGCACTACACACACATTTAAAATAGAACAATATATGTACCAAAGAACTGCACACACACTTTGTAACTCATAACAAATCAATTCAGAAACGCAGAACTGTGGCACAAATATGAAGTGACTTTCTGATATGATTGTTTTCATTTATAAATAGAGTGTAATTAAACTTCGTAACTCTTTATACTTTTTATCCTACTATATCACATTAAATGAACAATATTTTTACACAGTTGGGTATAAATCATGGAATTAACATGTGAATGTCTTGGGCTTCACTGCAAACGTGCAGTTGTACAAAATCAGACGATTCATTCAGCATGTGACGTGCACTGGCACGTAACACTTACTTGGCCTCTTATCATACAGTAATTTCAATTTTTTTTGTCTTAATATTTTTTTCCCTGTTTATAACAAATTAATTATGCCAACTTAATTTGTTATAAGGATGTATACAGCGGGATACAACATATTAATTGGGATGCGAATAGAGAAATTTACATTAAAATTTTCTTTTTAATTTTAAATTTAAATTTAAAGCAAGAGAAAAGTATTTAATTTTACGTGTCAATTTTATCGGATTTATATCGTGTTTGGACTAATTTTAAAGCTAATTTAATTTCTAGCAACTTTTCTAAGTAAACTTTTCTTATATTTTGCCATGTTTGGATTATTTAAATTTCAAGTAGCCTCTTAGCTTGCTTCTCCTGGAATGGGATTTATGTGGCAGGCTAGTCGTAGTTCTCTTGCTTGGAAGCACGTACAGAGAAGTGCTGGCTTTTAAAATTTCAAATAAGCTCTGAGCTAGCCTGTGCTTTGGACGGATTTATCTGGCAGGCAGGTCAGAGTTCACTCGCTTGG